>PVHP010007589.1:7126-54878 GCA_004024765.1 Zapus hudsonius
TTTTTTTTGTAACCCTATATTTTTGGTTATATGTTTCTTTCTGAGTCTTTAAGACCAAGAAGGCAGCCAATAATTAATCAAGCATATACTTTTGGGGGGTCACTAATGTCTCTCCAAAGAGGATTTTAGGAACCTGGGAAAAGAACTGTGGCTTCTCTAGCAACAGGCGTTGTTGGCCAAGATTGTTCAAGGCCGTGCTGACCTTGTGGCCTTCCCCCTTTGGGAAGCCTGGAGGACTGGTTTTCCTTAGTTGTGACTCTCCTCTCTCAGACTGTACATCCATTTTTTTTTTAATTTCTGGCTTTCCATCTCCTCCCTTATCAGGAGGACCAGTGACTTATCAGAGGGTCAGTGTCCCATCATCTCCAGTGGCCTTGTGACCTGAAAGCAGAGGCCTTTTTAGCTCCAGTGACTCCAACTGACTTTGGCTTCTACATAGGTAGTTTGAACACTTAGAAAGGAAGGTGCACCAACCTTCAAGGGTATATATAGCACATCTAAATTCAGGCAGAACATAGTACTTGTCCTGATCGCTGCTGGTTCTTACTAACGTTTCTAGACTCCGACGTTGGCCTCAGCTCCTAGTCTGAACTCGGCAGACTGGCTCACGAACACTTGTGCACTGAGACAAAGGAAAGGATCCGGCAGAAAGCTACACCCATTATCGTGGGCTCGGCAGCAAGGAAGAGGACAAGTAGTGAAATTCCTGCAATCTGAAAAGCACACTGAATGGTCTAATCCCAGCACTGAGGAAGCCAAGGTGACAAAGAAGCTGAAAGATGGGTGGTGGAGAGAGGTGTAACATTCCAGCCCCCAATCTAGAAACGTTAGCAAGAAGCAGCAGCAGCTTACTAGACAGAAGACTAAGGATCAGAGTTCCCAGATGAAGACTGTGCCCAAGAAAAAAGAACAAGGACACATTCGCAGCTCACCAGTAGCAGGCCATGAAAATGAACACTTTTCCAGTACTCCGAAGTGGAATTCTAGCCTGTCAAGTCCCAGCTTGCTTTTAAGTCTCAAGCTAACCAGAACTAGGCTGGAGCCAAATTCAGTGAGCCGCCATCACCAAGAGTTCTTCCGAAGCCACCAAGCCACTGGGTCCCAGTATCATTGAATCCTTCAGCTAAGGAAGTAATGACATTTCAACTTAAAACCTTACTTAAAGTACAGGTCTAAGATGAAGTACTAATGTTTAAATTTAGCATTGTTTACATAGAGTTATCAGTTGGTCTCAACCAAATTGACTAAGGAGGTAAAACCGCTACTTTACAAGATAATTTCATTTATGTGCTAGATGACAAAATATCAGTGCAACTTAAGTAATTGTATCAGATGTGGTTGCCAAGTAAGTAAACACAAGTGAATCATATAAAAAGTTGATTTTGAGACTGGTAATTGACTTTAAAGTTGTCTATTGGGGAGATAATTTGATTAGGGAAGTTTACTTACAGTGAATCAGGTTGTATGTTTCTAGCTGAAATATACAAAAACTGAAAAGGCGGATTTTGGAAATAACCTAATGTAATGCCAAAAGAAAATGTGAAATTTTAATGAAGTTTTCATTTTATTAATTGGTGTATGAGTAAAGGCAGTCAGGAGCTGCTAGAATGAGTCCGTGGCTGCTTGGTTTTTGTTGTATTTTACTCTGGCCCAGTTTGGCCCCTGAACTCAGTAATCCTACCTCAGCCTCCCAAGTGTGCCGGGATTAAAGTGTCCCCGTTTCTTAAAGAATTTAAGTACAGTGGATATGCATCTGCTAACAGAAGCACTCATTTTTTAAATAAACTTGCTCAAAATAGGGAGTTAACAAGGTGAAAGTTTTGAGTACCTAGTGGAGTCAGCCATGTAAATATATGCAATAAGCTTGTAACATATATAAAGTGTTCTTTTATCCTACAAAAAAAAATACTTTTTAGTATGAGTTTGCTGAATGTAAGACCATGGCCTTTTTTTTTTTCTTACTAGGGCCTAATTTTAAAGGTCTCCAATTGTTTTTAAAGTTTGTCCTTTTGCTAAAGTGCCACTGTGTGTACAACTGACTTGGTTTTAAACTACCTGTCAACCCTAGTGCTAGATCTCCCCTCTCTATTCCCTAAGTTTTAAGCCCAAAGATTTTGCTTTCACTAATCCTTTTGACAACTGTATTTGTTTCCAGTGGTTCTGATGTTTTTGGTGACTTAAGTGCAAATTAGGGAGACTTACACAAGATGCAATTTCTTCCGGTGCTAGAAGCATTTTCTGCCAACCCTAGGGGTAAAAATGTAACCAACAGCTATTAACACTAATTTGATAACTCATATTTTGATGTGGATAAACCAAATTATAGTTCTCCAATTTCTGATGAGATAATGTGGAAATCTTCTGAGCAGGGCAAAAGTAGATTAAGGAAAATAGGGAGATTCCAAGAGTGGGAGGGTCCATTGAATATTAATATAACAATGTACATGATCTGAATTTGAAACACGAAATACTGCTCAGTTGCTTTTTAAATAAAAAAGTACTTAATTTAAACTCATCTAGTTTTTCCTTACTTTCATCATAAGGCATGTAGCAAAACCTAAGTGATATATAAACTTGTCTCTTCAATGCCCCTAAACTGTTATCATTTTGAGTGAGATGTAGAAATTTCACTCTATGGTATGGTCTTTATTTCCCTCCCCAGTTTATGGTGTATTTGTATTACATAGCATATATTACTCTATCAGATCATGCCATGTTAATATGTGCACGTTTGTAACCTTTATCCAGGGCAATGCCATTTCTTTCTTCCTTACACTCCAAGTTTGTGTAGGCATTATTTCCTTCTGCTGGCAAAACCTTAGCAGTTCTTATCGAGTAGACGTCTTGACAATATCTTTTTGTTTATTTGAGAATATCTAGTCTTAGTGGATTTTTTCATTGGATATGAAATTTAAGATTAACAATTATTTTCCTTTAATCCTTGAAAAACATTGTGCTGCTTTCAGAAGGCTTCCGTGGTTCTGATGAGAACTCCACAGTGCTATTTAGATCTATGCCATGTGGCCACCTGGATTCTGGGCGATGGGCTATCTTGAAGTTCAAATCTGAAGGTCTATGGGTGCTACTCACAGTCAACTCAAACTTGGGATTTTTATTCGAGGTAGGATCTCACTCTAGCCCAGACTGATCTGGAATTAGACTCAGGCTGGCCTGAAACTCACAGCAATCCCCCTACCTCAACCTTTCAAGTGTTGGGATTAAAAGCCTGTGCCACCACACCTGGCTTGCCAATAAATTTATAGGGCCACTTTCCTTTGATGAGATCTGCCCAGTACTTCTAGTTCCCAGGCCCCCTTTACATTCCTTTGACAAAAAGTTGCCTCCTTTTTATTTTGGTTGCACATGTCATACGCCTCCACCTTTCTTTAGGGCCAAGCAGTGGGGAGAGAGAAAGAGAGGCTGAAAGTCACTCGCTACCTCTCCCCACACCTCCTTGGCTCCCTTCTCAGCGCTCTAGTTGCTCTGTGGATTCCCATTCCAGTTCAGAGGACTGCGGACGGGATGCAAGGAAACGGGGAGAAGAACCAAAACTCGAGCCGGGAGACGGCTCAGGACGTTCGACACTTGCTGCGCAAGTGCAAGAGCCTGACTTTGGGTCGGCCGAGTAGCCTGAGTGTCTGTAATCTCAAGGCTCCTGTGGGGGATGTGAAATGCAGACGGGAGAATCCTGGAAGCACACAGGCCAACTAGCCTGGCATAAACTGTAGTGGTGGAGGGTGAGGACCGACGCCCGAGGCTGTCTTCTGACCTCCACATGCATGTCACACACATAAACCTAAAACGAACGAAAAAAAGGTAGGACTCAATGCACTCAGTCTGAGCACTGAACAACCCTGTTCTCCTCAGCGATCAGCCCCAGAGGGCTTCTTCTGGCCGTCTGTCCTCTCAGAGAGCACTGCTGGGCCCGGGGCTGCATTGAATCTAGGTTAGAGGCAACTGATGGGGAAAAGAATAGACTTACTGCTGTTTCTATGGGGCTTTGAAATCTGATATTTCCCTTCTCTGTTCCCTGTTATTTATTTATTTGTCATGGACCTCAGACAGTGGTATCATGCATTTTGACCAGGGTTAGAACTATACTCAGAGCGACGGACAGCAGGATGTAGCTGATTGTCTTATGCAAATCCAAAACCCCACTTACTTTTTCATACTTTTTTAGAGAGTTTGTAATAGACCAATAGGAATCAAGTGGCAGCAGAGATCCTGTGAGCCTGGCAGTAGGGTCTGTAAAGGAGGCTTTTTTACAGGAAAGTGTATGTGGTGAGCTGGTTGGTAGCTACAGGAGACTCTCAGGGTCTCGGGCCATACATTTATGGGTGGCGTTTCTACAACAAGGAGATGGACAGGTGAGTGGGCAGATTCTTCTCCCATGAACATTAGTGGGACACTTTGGTATGAGCTAACTTTTGCAACGTTGGACAAGCCAGCATGTCTATATCAGTTTACTGGGCTGTAGGAAGCTAAGCCTGAAACCTGTGACATGTATGACATAGCTTTAATACCTTAAGTATTGGGGTACTTTTTTTTTTTTTTTGCAAAGCACTAGGTATTAAGAATATTTCCTGTCAAGCCAGGCATGGTTTCACATACCTCTAATCCCAATATTTGAGAGGTGCAGACAGGAGGATCAGAAGTTTAAAGTCATCCTTGGTTACCTGGTGAGTTCTAGGCCAGCCTGGACTAAATGAGACACTGTCTCAAAAGAACAAAACAAAATAATGACAAAGAATAGTTAATGCCTAAAATAAAGATGCATTGACGCTTAAAGTTACTTCTAGATTGAGAAGTCCAACACATCTCCCCCAGGGTGGTAGTTCCATATGGTAGGATGAGAAACTGCTAAGCATGCCGTAGAAGGGCTCGCAGACAGCAGTTTGACAAACTTTAGAGAAGGCATCTGAGGAGTAGGTCTTAGCCCTCTTGTCCAGTTTCTACAGAGGCTTAAATGAGGGATGATGGTTGTTGAAGGGGCGCGAGCTTTTTGAAAGAGCGAAAGACACCAAGTAAGTATCCATGGGCAGCATCTGGAGAAGCAACCTGCATATGTGATAGAGGCATGGAACCCATAGGAAGCATCTTCTACATGAAGATAGTCTTGCCCTCGAAGGCCAAGCCCTCCTGAAGAGTAAACGAGCATGGTCCTCCATATTCGCAGTTTATGAATACGCCTGCTAAAACTAGATGAAAAGGCAGAAGAAAGGTTGATAGGAAGACACCACAATATTACGAATGGCTATCTTATGACGGAGGGATCATGAATGATCTCTGCTTCTTTAAACAGTCCAGTGTTTTCAAATGTGGTATTTTTCTCATATAAGAAAATATTCAAAAAGACAAACATCAAGTTAATACCCCTATCTAGTCCATAAGTTAGTGTGGGCCAGAGTCTTCCATGGAGAAGGCATAAAGAATTACTTGGAGAAAGGGGAAGGCACATAGCCAGCTAATTTTGTTGTCATTGCTTGTTTATTAGACAGAATTTTAATGGCAGGGTTGCATATGAGTGGACACATTTTTCCTTGCTAATTGAAGTCTTAGCACCTTCAATGTGCTCTTTAGAGGGCTTGGCTTAAGCCCTCCCAAAGGGAGGAACAGAAAACGACTGAGAGGCATTTCCTGGGATTAAAATAATGTGGATAACTTGGGCACAGAGCAAGGTCCACTGCAGATCAGTGCAGTTCCCTCCTGTGCGCAGCCTGGGTCCTGTCAATAGGCAGGTTGATTCTGTAACAAGCACCATCCTACTTCCAGAGGTTTGGGGCATCACTGAGTTTCACACAGCCTGAAGCAGTGCAAGAAGATGGATTTCGTTAGAGAAAAGTCTTATCACTTGGGGCAAGATGGGTCAAGCTGGTGCTATCCTCATGTCAAGGAGAACTTGGGGAGCTCACTACACTTCTTTGGTGAATTTTGCAAGCAACCAGGAGTGAGGGAGAGCAGCTGAGGCCCTTCTTCCCTCCCGAGATGGAGCAGTAACATCTTTACTGTTAACCACCACTCTCAGGAAATTCCTGGGTCCCAATGGGAAGCTGGCCTAATTTCAAAGTGACTCTTAGTTAATGCTCACACAGCCAGTGTTTAATTGGAGCATGGTCCTTAGGAGCTTGTCACAAAAATTCCAAGAGAAATGTCTAGGCTTTTTTGAAGAAAGACTGACTTTTTAAGAAGGTGGACTTGGCCAACTTTTATCAGTTTATAATTTATTGAAATTGTTGAGCTTGCTTCTCTGTGAATCTCCCCTTGCCTCAGATGCCTTCATGGAGGTTTTGGGTCTCCCTGAGCTAAGACAGTACCAAGTTTCCAAGCCTGCCAGGCACACGTTTCTTTTCTGACAATAGTTCTCCTTCTCCTCAGCCAGTCAACAGAACCCAACAAGGTGAGAGCCGAAAGCCCCAGAGGAGGGAGCCTTCTTCTCCACTCTGCTGTTTACTGGGCCACAGTAAGAATTAGCATTCTGCCTGCAAGCACAGTTCTACTTTTCCTGTTGTTTTGAGAACAGAATCAGTCATCTAGAAATTACAGGGTAATATAAACGAATCCCGTGTCCTGTTACCTCCCTGTTCTTGCAATGCCTGCTGCTGCCTTAATCACTGTCAAAACAAAGAAGCCTCAAAAGTTTCTTACTGCCATTTTCCCCATGATGGAGCTTATGATAATGTTCTCAAAGCCCATGGGAGGAAATCAAAACAGTATTAGCTTCGGCTGGATCTGGCTGGAGCATCAGCACACACCATGCACAGGGGTTGGTGGTTGTGTTCTGTGTTGTGCTCACAGCCATCAGGAATCCAAGTCCTCCAAGTGGGCCACAGTGTTCCCGGATGAGCTTTGCTATTCAGACCTCCAGAATTTACATCCAAAGAACTCATATAAATGTGACAAGACCCATCTCTGTGAAATAGCCCAGTTGGTAAAATGTTTGCAATGTAAGCATGAGAACCCGAGTTCAGGTCCCCAGTGCCCATGTAAAAGCTGTGTGTGCCAGCATCTACCTATAATCCCAGCACTGAGCATCCCTGGGGCTTGTTGGTAAAGCTAGCCTAGCCTAACAGGAAAGTTATAGGTTCAGTAAGAGGTCTTGTCCTCCAAAATAAGTGGAGAGCAATTGAGAAAGACGCTTGACATTGACCACTGGCTTCCACATGCATGAGCAAATATGCACCCACACACATATGAACACACACATATGCAGCAATACATACATATGCACACAAAAATAATAGATTAAGGGCTAGCGTGATGACTCAGTGGATAAAATGCTTGCCACACAAGCATAAGTACATGAGATTGGATCCCCAGATCCCACATAAAACCTAGAAGCTGAGACGGTCCTCTCTAACCCCAGCATACTGACAGTGAGAAGGGAGGCAGCTCACAGCCCAGCTAGCCTAACAAAGGCAACGGTGAGCATCACGTGAGAGAGCCTGCTTCAAATGAGGTGCAAGGAGAGCACCAGCACCCAAGAGGTGTCCTCTGTGCCCCATACGTGTGCTATGACACATGCACACCCCCACATTCACACACAGATACACATGTACACCACACAAACATATACACCGAAAATAACAAAGAAGATACAGCCCTGAACACAGGATAAGGCAGCCAATTGACACCTGCTGGATTCCCGTGGAAATTCACAGAAGAAAGTGGAGCCTTGCCCTGGTCAGATGATGTGAGCAAACAACCCAAATGCACCATGAATTCTCCCAAGCTCTGAAAGCTTTGCCTCACACAAAGCATGTTCTCTGGAGACAATGATAATTTTGACCTCACATTAAACATTTCTAATCTCACCAAAAATGTAATGTGAGTGAGAATAAAATATCATGTGGGTGAAAATAAATCATGCCAGGACCTTCAGTTGGGAGAAGGGAAGGGCCTCCTGAGTTACTGCTACAACACTTGCAAATCTAGAGACTTTGAAGTGGATGTAATCGCTGTGTGGTTTGTTTGGTTTGCCTCAAGTGCTATGAAAGGCAGTGGATCTCTGCCACCATCTCGGTGAAGAGATCTGAGCCCTCTCCCCAGCCAGGGTGAGTGCCAGCCGCCTGTGGATGTGGGGACCCACACAAAGGTAGTTTCTAAGCAAGGTCAGTTTTGGCAGGGGAGGTGCTGTGGTTTGGATTTGTTTGTCCTACCAGGGTACGTGTGTTGGAAGTGTGGCCACCATTGTAATGATGTGAAGAGGTAGTTGGACAGTTAGGGCATGGGACCCAGACGAGGTGGCAAGACTGGCCTTTCTTCCTTCCTCCTCCCTCCCTCCCTCTCTCTCTCTCTCTCTCTCTCTCTCTCTCTCTCTCTCACCAAAGTGATGCCCCCTTCCATGAGGTCCTCACCAGCGTCCAGCTGACTTGGTACCATACCCTTTAAACTCCAGAGAACTGGATGTTTTGCACTCAGGCCCCTCAGTGACAAAGCGTAAGAACAGGTAACACTGAACAACGATGCTCACATGACCTGAAGCCAGGCAGTTTCCCAACAACACAGCCAAGACTTGAACCCAGGTTGGCTGGGCTCCTGGAAATGTAGTAACAGAGGCCTTTGAATGAATACCAGCATCAACAGGTTAACACATGAGCTAAAAACCCAGGAGCACACTAAAAACAGACTTCTTGACAAGTTCCAGACAATGGAAACTTCACTCGGCGAGGAGAAAGGCAGTAACTGCTCTGAAATGTCTCAGGAAGTGATCTGTCTTATTTTGTTACATAGAGAAAAGACAAGGGAGATTCAGACAGACAGAGCCACAGAGCACTCTGTTGAGGCAGAAAGATGGCTCTTCTTACCTCTTTGCTCTGTCCTTCTCATCTTCATCCATTAGATTATCTAGGCAGTTTTCCCTTCAAAACAAAACAGAAGGCCAATGATTGCTATTTGCTTCTAGATTTTTCCCACAATCCTTCTCGTTGTCATGACTTTGGTTGTATCAAATCTACATGCCATAACCCAAATGATTTGTGAGTTTCTTGGCCCCAGCATCCCTTTTGGTACTCAAAATTTATTGAGGACTCTCAAGTGTCCTTGTCCGTGTGAGTTAACGCTGAGGCATGTTGAAATACACAAGCACTATGCCACTGGTGGTCAAAACAATGAGCTATCGGATGTCAAGTAGAAAAATCCACTCCACTCTCATGAGGAAATAAGTTTCTTTTTAAACACATAGTTGTTATGAAAAAAACATTTTGGTCCCCAGATCACATTTTGAGAACTGTTATGGAGACCCAGCACAATGAAGCAACACGTTTGATCGCAAGCCTGAAACTTCCTGCTGATGCCTGTGACCTGCTGGCGATACTGCACCTGCCCTCATTCAGTCTTTAGAAGCCAGTAGCCCGGGCCATCCTAAAGAGCAGAGGACTCAGCCCCGAAGGAGTGTAGCCCACAGTTGTTCCTGAAAGCTCACAGATGTGAAAGACTGACGATCCAGGAATGTTCGTGCAGCGCCTAGTCCTGGGGCCTTCCTCTGAGATTCCTCAGGACTGCCTGAGACTTCGCTGTCCTGGCCACTGGCTTCATGCCTCTCAGGCCCAATTATCCATTTTCCTCTTCTGCCTTAGGCAGCTCTGCGGCTCCTTCACCCCAATGAACACATCCCTGGTTCCTTCCTTCATCACACATCACCTCACCTGCTTGGGCTTCTCCCTTGACAACCAGCACACAGAAGAGCAGCATTCTCAGGGTGCCCATGAAGACGGAGCTTTCCAGGGCACTGGAGGCAGGGAGTGGAAGAAGCTTTGGGGGCAGAATAACTGGGATGGGGTGGGGGAGACTGCAGAAGACGAATCAGCTTTCCCCATACGCTGTGCTCTACAAGACTTCTAAATTCCACACCTTGCAAATGCATTGCAACTACTATGAGAATTTAAAGCTTTAAATGAAAATTTTCTAGAGTGTTCTGAAATGGATTTGTTTTGTGATTTTGGCTACCTACATGCACAAGAACATATCTGAGCCAAAACCAGGGCAAGACTGTGTGTTTCATGCATGGCCCATTCGGTGAATGGCAGGTGGATTGAGGGGTGACTTGCAAGAAACCCATTGCAGCATTTTAAGCTTGCATCACCATTAAAATGGGGTTCACACGTCTTCAGACAGGTGTGTGCTTAATACTTTCCAGATGGCATCTGCTTAAAGCTTTAGGGAAAAAACCATGGGGGTAATGCATCCAGTGATGCCCTACCTCACGTGTGGGCTTGCAAAGGGGAGTGTCCGAGTATCCCGGGGAGGAGAGAGGGTCTCACTGAGCCCTGCCCTTTACCTACAGCCCTGGGAAAGAGAACAGTCACAGGAGATGGATCTTCCTGAGGTGCTGGGATCCTGCCTGGATGAGTGGGGCTGATTAATCATGAACTAAATATCTGAAAAAGACCAGCAGCTATTCTTTATCAATTAGGTCTTCTCTGACTTAGAGCAGCTTGTCCTTAATCCTTTCCTGAATCCATGAAGCCTGAGTGACCTGCATTCATTTTCCCTTCTTCCCAGCTCTTCCCAGGTTCCTGTCCCATTCC
This sequence comes from Zapus hudsonius, assembly GCA_004024765.1. Classification (NCBI taxonomy): domain Eukaryota; kingdom Metazoa; phylum Chordata; class Mammalia; order Rodentia; family Dipodidae; genus Zapus; species Zapus hudsonius. The sequence continues at coordinate 17,653 of PVHP010007589.1, forward strand.
TCTTCCTGGCTACATGGCAGACTTCTTCCCGTGAAGAGCTAGCTGCACCCACTCTCCCCAGCAGCACCTGAGAAGTTTCATCCCAGAGGCCTTGTCTTTATTGCTTCATCTGTCATCTCCCAGGTCTTCTCCATCGATTACTCTTTTACTATAAAAGATTATGGCGAAATACACATGCAAAAATTTACCACCAGAGCCATCTGTAGATGTGAGGTCCAGTGGAATTAAGTATATCCACAATGCAGTGTAGCCTCATCCTCGTCTGTCTCCAGAACTCTACTCCTTGTACAAAACTGAATCTCTATATCCTCACCACTGCTCACTCCAGCCTTGGCTTTTCATCTCGTGCAATGTCCTCAAGGCTCATCCATGTTGCAGCGTGTGTCTGCACTTCCTTCCTTTGCTATTCTGGTGTGAAATGCAAAGCATCTTGCTTAGCCTCTCATCTGCCAATGCACACTTGGGTCTGGCTAAAGCAATAACAGAGGAGTTTAGGAACAAAAAAGTTTAGAAGTTCAGGTTGAATAAGTGATGGAGGAGTTTAATAGCTACAGTCTCAACTACATAGTTTCCAGTGAGAACAAATTTTAAGCAGCCTTTTCTTTTAGGACCACCCAGTGACAGAGAAGAAGAAAAAAAGAGCTTAAATGGAGTAGTGGAGATGGTTGAAGCTACGGAAATATCCATGGGTGGGGTTAACCCTCGCAAATGAACCATTGACAGAAGCAGGGGAGTGTTCCCTCCAGGTAGTCACAGTCATGAACTTGGGGATCCAGCAGCCAAGTGGAAGCAGGTGGCACAGGGGCAGCTGTAGGGGAGAAGAGAGCCAAGGGAAATGGTTCCCCAACAGTGGAAGGCGTGAGCTGCGTTAAGGAGGCACCTTTGGAAAGAGACACAGCCAAGAAGGGCATCATCTCATTCTCCCCATACTCAACAAGTGAGTCTCCATATACCCCACATTCAGTTTCCTCCTTTACAAACACCGCAGACGCATCTACCATATTGGTTCACCAATAATGGAATGATACTGATATGATATTATTTAGCAAAGTACATATTTCAGTTTTTGCCCAGTGTCCTTTCTCCGTTCCAGAACTCTATTTCCCGTTCTATTTTTCACCTTAAGATGTTCTTCATTGTGCTAGTTTCTCAGATTTTCCCTGGCTTGAAGACTTTGACAATTTGGGGAGGATTATAGAACAATTTATAGAATGTTTTTCAATTTGGGAAGGATGTTTTCCTCAAGGATTTCACAGGGTAACTCCAGAGGTGAAGTGGCTTCTCCTCGTCGTGCTATCAGTGTGCCTTATTGTGTGAATGAGAGTCTTAACCACTTAACTGAGATAGGGGGAACTTATTTTTAAAAGGTGTGTTAATGAACTCATATGTAGCGATTCATTATTACATATGTTTATATACAGTATAGGTATTATATATATTACACAAGTAACATACACATGCATGTTAGCTACATTTGTAGACAATATGTTTTGTTCAACTTTCAGAAATCCTTTCATCAGGTGCAGACTAAAATTTAAAGCTGATCCAATTATTAATCTGAGAAACAGACAATTATGAAATTTTGAATGTGCTATCATTGAACTTTGTCAGCTGAGCAATGAACCCATTGTCTGATACTCAGAGGTTCTTCACCTGGGAAATACTGATCATTTCATTAGAAAATAGAAGTAGCTTGCAGTTTCAGCAAAAATTGTTTCTCAGTTCTGCAATATGTCTATTTTTATTCAGTATCTCTTTCTCTCTCTCTTTCTCGCTCAGTTCCTTTTGTGGCAATCCCTTCTTTTTCTTTTTCCTTTCCTTTCATTTGCTTTTTCTCTCTCTTTCTTCCCTCCTCTCTCTTTCTTTCTTCTTTCTTTCTTTCTTGCTTGCTTTCTTTATCTTCTTTTTTTCTATCTCTTTTTCTCTCTCTCCCTCCCTCTCTCTTTCTGTCTAACTCAAACTCTATGTAGCCCAACCTGGCCTCAAACATCCTACCTCAGCTTCCCAAGTGCAGAGATTATAGGTATGTGTGACAATGCCTGGCTTGAGGAAATTCTTGACAGCAATGTAGTGTGAGCCATACAAAATTATTCTTTTGCAAACTTGTCTTGGCTATACTAGATCTTTACATTCCCATGAAATTTCTGTTAGCGTGTTAGTTCCATGATGATGCCTGCTACAGTTTGTTCAAAATCGTGCCCAGTCTAGGGATCAAATTGGAGATGAGATGTTAACAATGCTGAGGGTTCTGGTCTGTGAACATGGCATTCTTTTCTGTTTGCTTGTCTTTTTAAGCTTTTTGATGAGGTGATTCAGATGCCTGGATGGAAATGGAGAAATGAAGCCAGAACGGATCAGGGAGACAGGAGCATTTGGTGGTGTGGGAAGGCACTGGAGGTTTTGAACAGAGAAGTGGCAGGGGCCAGTCACCAAGGGCAGCTGTGGTCCTAAGTGAATTGAGTTTCAAATTCCAATCCACAGCAGACACTGAAACAGACTCCTAGCTTTGAAGTCAAGGCTTGGGCACAGTGCATATTCACCCACTGCAGCCAGCTCCTCAGCCACAGAGAGTGTGCAGTAAATGTGAGAGCTAGAGTGAGGGAGGGGAAGACCCAGAGCTGAAGCCCTGCCAGAACCCTCTGCAATTGCTGGCATCATCCCCACAGCTTCTCAGAGAGCATGGCAAACCCAGGGTAGCAACACTTACAAAGTATATTTGAACATACAATTATATCCTCATGAATAAAGTTGAAGCAAACATTACTTTGTACATGGGACTATTGACTAAAGGGAAAACCTATTGGGACAGAAACGACAACCCAGCAGTTTCCTTCCTAACTCTCAGCCACTGCCAAGTTCTGAAAAAGTAAGGGTCTGTTTGGTGGGTGAGTCAGGAAGTGCATGGCTTGTTCCTAGAGGAGGACTCAGGAGACAGAGGGACCACCCTCCCCTCTGCTGCTCAGGGAGCCAGAGTGTCTGTCTTGCTCATCCCTAGCAGAAGGTGGTTTACTACAGACAAAAGATATACCTGCATGTACCTGTGTGGTCAGCAGCCCGGCCTCATGCTTGGCACACAGAAGGTCTCCAAGTGAGCCCTGACCATCCCACTGCCCTGTCCTTTACCCTCACTGGCTCACTAAGACCCTCTGTCTGCCTTGAATTTCCTTTTGTTGCACTTATTTTATTTTGTTTAGGTTATGCTCTTTTATCCCCGCACTCCTCCTTCTGTTTCCCTGGGGCCCTCCTCACTGGGGTTATGGCATTCCTGTGAGGGCATGAAGACCTGCTCAGTCCCTGTGGGGCAGCAGGGGGTGGGGTAGCATGCCTCAGGGTACTCCTACCCACTCTGTGGCTCTTACAATCTTTCCCTCTCCTCTTCTGCAATGTTCCCTAAGCCATGGCAGGCCTGTTAGCAGTCTGATTTAGTGTTGAGTTCTCTGTAGCCTCTGGATTTCTGTTTTGCTGGGTTTTGATTGATCACATATCTGTCACCATTGCCCTGGAGCTGGTTGTCAGGCCAGTAGTAAGAGCTATATTGACTTTCCCTTTAAGTGAAATGTGCTTTACTTTAAAATATTTTATTTATTTATATATATATATTTATTTCAAGAGTGATAGGCAGAAAGGTAGAGTATAGGTGTGGCAGGGATTTCTGCCACTGCAAACAAACTCTATGCTGCTCTACGCATCTGGCTTTATGTGGACACTGAGGAACCAGACCTGGGACATCAGGTTCTGGAAGTGCCTTGAACCATCTCTCCAGTCCCTTTATTGTTTTTGAATGATACATGATCATTGCTTATATCAGAGAAACAAATCAGGATAATCAGCATACCCATCATCTCACACATTTTCCTTCCTTTTGCCTTTTCCATCCTTTTGTTTTGCAGTGGTGGAGATCGAACCCAGGGCCTAGCACATGCTTGGCAAGCCCTCTACCACTAAGCTCCATCCTCATGATCCCATTTGTGGTGAGAGCATTCAGGAACCTCTCTTCCAGTTAGCTTTAGACATTTAATGCATGGCTGTTAGCTGCAGTCACCACTCCAGAAAGTATTCCCTCCGTCCCCTGCGGCTTTACCCATGACCAGCCTTTGCCTTCCTCCCTCACATCACTACCACTAGATGACTAACTTTTGAGATTCCACATGTAGTCGAGATCATATGGTGCTGTCTTTCTGTGCCTGGCTTACTTCACTTAAAATAATATCCTCCATGCTCACAAAGAGGTCAAATAGCTAATCAACAGGTATCCACATCACTAATCATGTGATTCAAAATGCGATTCAAAGCTGTGAGATATCCCTTCAGTCCAGTTAGAATGGTCATTATCCAAGACAAGATAACAAGTCCTGGTGAGGAGGAGGGGTAATGATGAGCCTGTGCTCTGTAGGGATCACCATTGGTAAAATAGATATGGGTCTTGGGGTCATATGGAGTTTCACAGAAGAGCTCTTGAAAAGAGAAAGGAAACAGTATTCAGCTACTATTAATCATTGTATCAGCAATAAAAGTGACAAAGGGGTAATGGTGGAAACTGGTACTTAAGCTGTAAGTCAAGAATTGTAGCATAAATTGATTGTGAAGATTGCCTACAAAAAGATTCTTTTTTATAGAGATGTTTCAAATGAGAATGTAACTTAAACAGCAAAGAGTCATCTTTGTGACTTTTGATCTTAACTTCCCTCCTTCCCTGTTGTAAGCCTGTAAATTTCTGAGAATCTACAAACAAGATATGACCTCATTTACTAAAATAAAAAGAAGTTACTTAGAAATCCTTTAAACAATTTAACTTCAGAAGCCAACAAAATAGTAAATATGTTTATGGTTAAGACACTTCAAATGTCCACTGCCGTTAACAGAATGACATATTGAGCTAAAGCAGGGGTCAGCAGCACTTCTCTGAGAAGGGACAGCTAGTAAGCACTTTAGAGGCAGCTCAGCTGTCCTTTGATGACGGCTCAACCCTGCCATTGCAGGGCAGAAGTAAGAAGTAGCCAGTACCATGTAGAAGTGACCGGGATGGTTGTGCTGTGGGCCCAATTTGCCTTCCCCTAGTAGTGTGCCATGCTACAGTATTCCTAGAATCACGTCTCCATGTCTTTTTACTTCGAACTTTCTGTAGCGGCTTTATAGGCCCACTGAATCAGCATTGATTCTCCATGAAATATCTACCATAAGCCTGCTGTATTGCAAGGCCAATGTTTTCACAAAATAGAGTTGTGATGTTTTCAAATTGGCTGAGAAGTGGTTTGAATGACAGGTCCTAAGATAGCTGGAAAATCCCAATTCTCTGCCTAACCGTACCAACAAAACCTGGTGAATTTAGTTCATTAGAAAGAAAAAAAATATTGACAAGAACAAGTTGAAATCAAAAGATGCCAAACCAGGCACATACATCGGTCGTACAGTCAGCTGGGTTTATTTATTGACAGCAGAGTTTGTGCTTCTGTCCTGACAATGGTCGTGGTGAGGGGACCTCATGTTGTCTTTGATGAATGTCTGTGTCTCACCTATGGGATTTGGCAGTAATTTTTCTCATTATATTTAAGAAGTGGAAAGGCTTTGAGGAGCAGTTGCTGATGAACTGCACGTGCTCACTCTGCCTCTCTTGGGAAAAACTAGGAAATGAATTCCACATTTTGATTCTTCCTCTCCAGGGAATGGCTTTTTGGGTTGTAGTGATTCATTCACTGAGGAAAAAGCAGTTGTTCTAAAGGAAAAGGACAGTAAAACCTGAGAGGTGGCTGCTCCTGCAATCCTGAGTCCCTGTCAGTTAAGGAATTATCATCATATTCTAGCACTTTCTTCAGCCTCGGAAGGGCCAGATTGACAGATCTGATCTCTACTCTGACTCAATCCAGCACTTTTCACAAGTAGCCACATTGCAGGGCATTTCTTGAGGCCTCACATAGAGGGGGTCTCACAGAGGGTACTATGACCAGAGCCTATGGGCTCCCATGACCACCAGCCCACCCTACCACATCATCTACAAGGCCAAAGCTGGGGCTTTATCTGCTTTCCTGCACGCTTGCCTTTTCCCAAGGGGCTGGTGACTCAGGGAAATGGTGTCGTATGCAATGCAGGAACGAATGGAGAAAGTTAGAAAGTTTGTCATCGAGTGAATTTACAATGACATCATTTGGTCAACAAAGTATTTCCACAGCAGAAATGGTCTCAAGCGTCTGGATTGAAGGACCCTTTTAACCTCACATCCTATTCTAGCAACCTTTGACACTAACGTGCCCATCACTGAAGGTTCCTTCTAGGGGAGGCCCTTTATTAAGAGTTCAAGTCATCCTGAGTCAACTAGGGAATCTTATTGGTGACAGTGTGTGGTCAGGGTGTGGGCAATAGACGTCTGGAGAGATCGGCAAGAGGGGAAAGAATGTTTATGAGTCATGCCTGTAGCGGAGTCACTGGAAGCTTTTGTGGAGAGCTGGTTCAGCCACCGCAGAGGAGCCCAAAACCACCCACAAGTACAGCTCAGCCCTGCTTCGGCCTGTAAGGGAACGTGCTGTAAGCGCTCCTTTGGCTTGGGAACCTTCATTGTAACTGTGCTCAAGCCTGCAAGGAGAACCAAGGAAAAAGAAGTCCATGAAACAAGAACTGAACACCTGGGCTATGGAGTTAGACTTAGTATCAGAGCTTCAAATAACAATTAACCAAACTGTGGAATGTTTCATGTGAACCCCTAACAATAGGAGGCAGCAGAATTACTTTGGGAATGAACTGGACAGAGGTTTCAATGCCTTCCACCCTCTTGCTTTCACATCCTGTGGTGGCCTTCCCTGAAGTCTGGAACCATGATGACCTCATTGATAACTGACTCACTTTCCACAGTCATGAGGAGAATCAATCAGGATGACTCAGCTGGCCAAACACCTTCTCTTCTATAGCTCAGTGGCCAGAATGGGCATCTTTGATGGTCACAGATCACGGCGGTCAGAACCACAGGCCTCTGAGCTCAGGCTTGTCTAACACCACACACCTCACCGGGCGAGGCTTCAGTGCTGACATTCTTCCCTCTCCTGACATTGCTTCTTTTCTTAAGAGGTGCAGAGCCAGGGAGCTCCTGCCCATCTGCTCCGGCCTGAACAGAGCTCACAGAACATCCCAGCAAGGAGCTCCTTCTTGACCATGACCCTCAGGAGTGATTTTACTCCACCCACTCGCTTTCAAAGGTATCCATCTTCCTTCAGTTGGCTTTAGTATAGTTCAGCTGAGGGTGAAAAGGACAGAAAGAACAATGTGTTCAAAGGCCATGGTCATGAGAAAACCAGCGTATCCTTAGTCCTTCAGGTCTTTTCGGGTGTTTGCTACCGCCTATGCTTTAGCCTGAAGTCCTGAGAGTTCTCTAGTTACATCTGTAGTCCTACCCAGAACACTTGCCCAGATGTCCTTGACCTCTCCCTTCTACTGGGTCCCTCTTAGGTTTGAGGACTGTGCAGTGGTACATTCAGGGGTAGAAACACAAGCTGTCCCAATTCCTCTGCTCAGCCCTCTCCTCCCCTAGAAAAAAGGCACCTTTGGCACACTGACCCCCTGTACCAAAATCCAGGTGTGGTAGAGGGCATTTGTGAGTCCCTGAAGACAGCTGAGGCTCCCAAACTTCTGAGCCTAGCCTTGTTCAAGATATGACGAGGCACTGTGGAGGCCCAGCATGCCTGTAGAGGCTTTAGACCGGGGCGGGGCCCTTTCCAACAGCATTTGCAGAGTGTAACCTTGTTTCTCTTCACCCAAGTGTCTAATTCTGAGACTTGACGAAGAACACATCCATGTAGAAAGCAGACAGGAGCTGACCTGCAGGATCCCCTCTCACCCTGAATGACCCAAGAACTTACCACCTTGGGCTGGCAGGAGGAAGGTGTGTGGATGAGGAAAGCCTCAATCCAGCTTTCTTTTCTGTAACCTCTCCCATCAAAGCATACCTTTCCCAGGCCTCCAGTATTACCAATGCCCAACAACTCCTAAAACTAGATATTCTGAGAGAAATGAGCATAGCTTCACCTCTGAAAAAAGTCAGACAAAACCACAAAGCACCGAGATGTATCTGGTAGGCTATGAAACCAATAGGCTTTTGAAAATTCTGGTTGGTTGGCTTTACTGTAGGTCAAATTGACCTCCTGGGGAAACCTGTCTCTCATGGCCTCCACAACAATGGACACGAATTCTCCCAGTGAGCCAGCTCCAACCATGTCCATCCATTCTCTGTTCCCCCTCTCAAGCTCAACAATCCCAACCGCAGGGTGTGGCTGGGAAAATATGCATGTAGGCAGGTGAGATGCACCAGTCAGACCTACCCGTAAACCAAGCTGGAAGAAAGGCTGAGGGGAGGTGGGGGTGGGCAGAGGGCTGCAGGGACCACTGACAAGGACAAGCAGCTGCTCTAACTGCCGTAAGGAGGAGGGGTGCCATGTGATTAAGGTTGATCCCCAAAGAATACAGTCCCCAGAGAAGCCCTTCCCAACAACTTAGAGTTCCAAGATTGGTGGTCAGGCATTATAGACCCAAGTATTTTCACATTCTCTCTTCCATTCTGGAATACCAAAGTTCAAATTAGCAGGCAATTATTTAATAAGCATTTGATTAAAAAAAAAGAGGGAAGACAGGAGATGGAGGGGAGAGAGGGAGAAAGAGAATATAAATATTATGGCTATTTTAGGCTAGCTGATTAAAAGTCCCACCCAGGCTCAGGGGCACAGCAAGTCAACAGCAGAACTCTGAAAGTGGCAGCCCATCATGAGATATACTAAGACATTGTGGTAGTTTTGAATAAATGTCCCCCAATAGAATTTATTATAATTGTGTTTATTAAATTGTTAATTGTCTCCAGGCTTCTGGCTGGAGGAAGTGTCACTTTGGCCTGGCCTCCTGGGGTCATGACACCCTTTCTAAATTGGATGCAAAATTCTAGGGATACATATGCAAAACAGCAGCAGGAACCCCAGGTCTGGCAGTTCTGCATTTTGTGAATTACAGTGTTACAGTGTGCTTGCTTGAGGTGCTGGTGGTGGGTTTCTCTCTCTGTTTGCTTCTGTGAAAGGGAGCCAGCCTTTTCCTTCATTTTTTTTGGAACTTCCCCTGGATGTATTAGTTTAATAAATACTTTCCTCCCCAAAATTGTGCCTGATTTGGAGATACATCCCAGCAGCGGGTGGCTGACTACAACAGACACCCATCACAGGATAGGGCCAAATGTAATCACACACTTGGGAAATAGATTTCTTATAGAACAACTTTCATTCAGTTTTTACCAGACATCTGTTCCCAATGATGATGTGAATTGGTCTCCTGTCTTCCCCCTTCCTGTGCTTTTCATTTATTCTCTTGTTTCATTTGTCCCTAGACACATACTTTGATGGTCTGTAGGGATGAGGATGAACAGGGCCAATGTCCTAGGTTCTGGAACACTCATAGACCTGACCACACACTGTATCTGAAGCAGGCTAGATAACCAGACATGTCCCACAGAGAGGTAAGTCCCAGAGACAAACAGACAGCTTGTTGGGCAGGAGGCCACCTGAAAGAAGGAACTTGAAGCACACCCACCAGGAAGACCCTGACCATGGCAGAAACCCCTGGCCACAGCAAAAAGGGAGTGCCATTCATTCTAGAAATGTCTCTGGCCAGCTGGGTTTGCCAGGTTCTCAGTGTACATTCAGACTGTCATGGTATGCATGAAAGCATCTCAGATTTCTCTCCTTACTGGCCTTTGTTACTTTACCCCTGGATAATGCTGGCAGTACTGCAAGAGATACAGGAAGTCTATTTCATCCTTTTTAAAAACAGATTGACAGAGCCCATGAATTCCACAATTCACCCATGTGCTGACTCCTTCTGGGTCACATATCCTAAGCTCCAGATCATAGCTTCAGGGAGCAAAGCTGGTTTAAGATGTGTTCCATTCTCATCTAGGAGAGCCAATCAAGCTTCAGAATCAGAGGCCACAGGCCCAGGACAATCTAATTAAGGCACATGGCTATGCACAAAATACATGAGTGGGTGAAACAAACCATGAATAAAGCTCTGGATTATGTTTTTCTTAAAGGTCAGGTACTAACAGGTATTACCTTACACCCATAAAATAGCAATATAGCAAAATTCATCTAGGAATAAAAGCAGCAAATCTGTGTGGAGTAGGCGAGAGATAATATATACATTAGTCCCACAGTTCAGGGGACTAATTCCATAAACATTCAAAGCCCTGACTGACAGGCTGTCAACATGTGACTTTAGTCCCCCCCCCTCCTTTTGCCTTGCTACAGTGTCCTCCTCTGCCTCTGTCACCTGTCACCACCCTCTTCTATTTGTTCCTGCCCCTTAGTGTTAGTCTTCAAACGCAAGATCGGCATGGGCTGTACACAACTGAGGATCTTGTGTGTGGGAATCTGTCCTTAATGGCTCGAAAGAAGCTAGCAAGAAACCATGCTAATGCAGGATCAGCAGGGGATAAATCAAATGTGGAGCCAGGGTGTTCCATGCCTGAACCCTGCGGTCCAGCCACCATAGGGTGCCAGGTTATGTTCCTATATACAGAGCACAAATTCCTACACTCTGAAGATTGCCATCTGTACCACGCAGAAGGCAACTTCTCTGCCTGGCACCTCTGGACAGGGCCAGAGAGGCTTAGCCTGATGTGGAGAAGCAGCAGTAGGTCAGGGCAATAGTCTGCTGTTCCATGAACCAAAGGTGCGAAGCTTGGCCTAGGCCCCACCTGGGTGTCTCAGGGTGGCCTCTAGGTGGCAGTCAGGGAAGGAGGAAAACCCAAAGAATGCTTCGGAAATAGCCCTTAAAAAGCAAAGCCAAACCAAACAGAAATAAACCCAAACTACAGAAAAACAGCCAGATTCACACTCCCTGTCACTGTTCTGTCATTACAGTCAAACTGACTCACGTCTTGATGGTGGTGAAATGGGCCACCTCACCTGAAGGGAAAATTGCTGTGACAATCTGAGTGAACACTGCTGGGGTGGTGGTGCTGCCAGCTCTTGTCCTCAGGGACCCCAAAGCTACTGGAATAAATGATGCTTTCTGGAGTGAGGACCGACTTGTGTCAGGGTTGCTGGAACTGGTGAACACAGAGCACTCACCAGGGACGCCGGGCCTGGCTGGGGGTGGAGCTCAGTGGTAGCATGCCTAGCATGTGCAAGGCCCTGGCTTCAAACCCCACATTGCAAGGGAAGTCATCTCTGGCTCAGAGGTGGGACAAAGCACTAGGTACTGGTGAGCTTACCTTCCTTCCAAGTGTTTATTTGCAATCAGGTGGCCTTAGGAGGCTGAACATGTATCTGCAGGCTGATGCTGGAGCTCCCCAAGGACACAGACCTCCACCCACCACAAGGTCTCTGGTATTACTTGGGGACAGGAGCAAATATGGGATCATCAGGAGTCCCAGAGAAACTGAGCCCAGGTCAAAGGATCAGAATCTTCCCAGTTGCAAATACATAGATTCTGTAGAGGCTCTTCTCTCAAATACTGACCATTATTTCCCTGTATTTCATGTCAGTAACAAATGTAGAAGGCCTTGTCAATAACCCTTTGGAAATATTTAAATAGAAAAACCCATGACTTTGGAAATATTCACCCAACCTCTTTTAGGAAACAACCTTATCTGAGTATTTTTCTCTGGCATTTTAAAGGACCAAAGGGCATAATTACATTTCTTCCTTCCTTCCTCCTCATTTGACCTGTGTTCATTAACTTGCTTAGCTGATAATAAATGGAATCCACTATTAAAAAGAGATGAGGATCCAGGAGCAAGGAGGCAAATCTGGGGAAAATCACATGTTCAAATACTCCCTCTCTCATCTAAGCTGCCAAGGGACCTTGGGTGAATTATTAACCCTCTCTGTCTCATTTTCTTTTCTTTTCTCTCCTCTTTCCCTTCCTCACTTCTTCCTTCCCTCCTTTACTCATTTCCTTAATCTATCTCTCTTTCTTTCTCTCTTTCTCCTTCCTTCCTTCTTTGGTTTTCTGTCCTTCCTTTTTCCTTTTTGGGGTGTGTGTGTGTGTGTGTGTGTGTGTGTGTGTGTTAGAGTGAGAGAGAGAGAGAGAGAGAGAGCATGTGTGTGAGTGAGAGCATCTCACAGAATACATGAAGAGATCAGAGGATAACCTCAGGTGTTGGTCCTCGCCCTCTACCTTGTTTGAGACAGGGTCTCTTGTTTTCATTGTTGTTCATCATTGCACTTGACAGGCTAGGTGGCCAGCGAGCTTTCTGGCGCATCTCTTCTCTCTGCCTCCCTTCTCACCTGTGGCACACTGACATCATAGGTGCCTGCCACTGAATCCTACTTTTATGTGGGTTCTAGGGATTCAAACACAGGCTTGTTTGCTTGGAAAGCACTTCTCCATTGAGCCATTTCCCCAGCCCCATGCCTCATTTTCTAATCTTCATAGGGCTGTGAAATCTCAGAAGCCAATAACTTTGAAACACTGAAAGACAGGTAAAGCTTGAACGACATTTTCATTATGATCAAGAACAATTCCAAAGGGCATTGAAATAGCCTACACCCAAAACCCAAATCATGACAGGGACAGTCATCTTCATTTCTAAATTCCCAAGATAATCACCTATAAATCAGTCTTTGCACATACCTTGCTAGCCCAAAGTAGCTAGACCAGGGGGAGTCAACTGGCATCTAAGTAGTTTCCTGAAGAGCTGGTGGATGGAATGACACTTTAAATATGTTAGTGGCCCTGACCCCACTAACTGGAAGTCCACCCTAAACTAATGAGCATCTACCCTGCAAAAATGCCTCACTGCCAGTCAGTCTGCTTAACAAAGCAGCATCCATCTGGTTTCCAGGCAACCACAGCTGGATGCATTTATTTTTCAAACTTTAAAATTCCAGATAAAAATGAGAGAAAATGTTTAGATTTTTTTTATCTTAAGTAAATATTCTTACATACTCATTCATATTTAATAAAGTCGAAAATGAAATGCTAAATTGTCTGTGTTAGTCCTATCTACTATTCCAAACATGTCTTAACATTATCTCAAAGAATGTTCTATTCACTTGAGTTCCTTCAGGTATTCAGTACATGGCATAGTGTTATACTCTTATCTTTGCCTCGAGTCAGAAAGCTTTCAATTCCCAGTGTTCTAAACTTCCAAACCTGTGTTCTAAAATCATTTTTGAACATAATGATCTCTCTCTCTTTCTCCCATTATAAGAAACAGAAACAAATCTCAACTTTTGTAAACCTGTTTGCAAAAAGTAAACCAAGAAATAAGTAAACACATGATGTCTGGCTTGAATCCAAACACAATTTTTTTCTGACTTTCTGAGGAAGAAACAATACACATGTGTCCATTGGAATCATTAATTCATTCACTAGGAATAAAAAGATAAAAGAACTTTAGGCTATTTTTCATTAGGCAGTTAAGTTCTCTTTTTAGATACACACACACACACAGACACACACACACACAGTATTTTCGAGGTAGGGTCTCGGTCTAGCCCAAGCTGACCTGGGACTCACTATATAGTCTCAGGCTGGCCTCAAACTCATAGCAATCTCCGCCTCCCAAGTACTGGGATTAAAAGCGTGCATCACCACACCTGGCTATATACACATTTTTAAGATTTTAAAAAATAGAATGGTAGCAAGAAGTATTAAGTCTTCTTAAGTCTTTGACCTAGAAATAGTTTCTTTCTTCTCTACTTAGACCCCACTAAATTACTGATTCAGGATTTTTCCTTCACATGATTTAAATGGCTGATTCTACCTTGCTCAGGAATACAAATGAAGCTCATGTCTTTGTAAGAATATCTTAGGCTGACACCCCAAGAGGAATGCTGAGTTTGGACTCAAGCTTGCAAACATTTTGAGAGCATGAGCACTTTCACTAACAATAACCACAATGCAACTGTGCCCACCTTGATCACAAATTAGATCTTAATAAAGTTTGTGTGTGCACACACATCACCTGGCAATACTGAGAATTGCCCTGAGCTGGCGAGTTATACGAGCATATGTGTTCCTCTATAGACTGTCTGTCATCTTGGTTACAGAAAATAAATAAGTGAACTTCTCTTTCAGGTAGGGTCTTAAGTGCCCTCACTAGCTCATGTGTGGCCAAAAGGAGAAGATCTGAGTGTGGCTTGAATTTAGACAAAGAGAAAAGGACCGGACTTAGGGAGAATCTTAAAATCTTGAAAGAAATAAAATTGATTTTAAACACAGCAAGTAGTTTCAAAGTGTCCCAAGGTTTTATAGTTATGGTCTGGGTTTAGAAAACCTTAGAGCATAGAATCAGGGTCAAGTTCTCTCAAGATCCTCCCCTGCTCTTGGAGGACTTGTGGGTGAGAAAAGAGTACCCCAGGATCCCACATTGGGGGTTGGGGCATCCTTGCCTCTCACTTTCCACAAGCCCCTCCAGGGGTCTAATGAGAAAATAGCTCTGTGTGATGGGAAGAGTACTTAACAGAAGAGGCACCCAAAAGCCTCAGGGGGAATCTCTGGCCTTTTGTGGACCATGGTTTATTTATTTGATATAAGAAGAGGTAATCTTTATAAAGTATGAAATATTGTACATACTATTGATGGGTTGTAAATTAGTATAGTTAATATGGTAATTGGTATGTTCTTCAAAAGACTGAAACTAGAACCACCATTCAGCCCAGGTATAAGAGATATCTTTGCATGTTTACTGCAGAACTATTGACAACAGCCAAGATATTCAACCAGCCCCGATGTCAATCAGGAGATGAAAGGATAAAGAAAATGTCATATATGTGTCTCTGTGTGTGTGTTCAATAGAGTTTTATTCCACAATAAAGAACAAAATTATGCCATTTAACAGGAAAATGGGTAGAACTGAAGATCAACACGTTAAGTAAACTAAGCCAGACTCAGGAAGACAAGTATCACCGGCTTCTCTTAGATGCGGAATCTGTAATAAAATGCGAGGGTACAAGGGGCCATCTGGGAAGCACGGTGGGAGGTGGAGGAGGAACCGAGATGCTAACTGGGGGCTGAATATGCTCAACCTACGTGATACACATGAGTAAAAATGCCACCATGAAGCTCATTATTTTGTGGAATGAATATATGCTAATAAAAATAAATAAGTAAAACACTATCTACATAAAGGTTCTCTAGTGACTTGGAGGTGGCATTTAGCTCATGGAATATTCTGGGTAAGAATCACCTGCACAGGTGCTCACACAGGTGAAGAGAAATGCAGGATGAGGAAGGATATGAGGAGTCTTTGGCGAGCAGAAGCTCTGGTTACAACACAGCATTCTCCATCCAGACTCAGAGCCATGAATGCTAAACCTCTTAACAAATCCTTAGTATCCTGGAGGTCGAGCTTCCTGGTATCAGGTTAATGCTGCCACCCTGGACCAATCTGACATTCTTTGTCATGAGTCACCTCCTTGCCACTCTTCTTTCAGGCACTGGAGAGGCTGTGAGCGAACCTATTCTGACCCAGAGACACTGCTTGCACCAGCTCAGTGGAGTGTGCCTGGTAGAAACACATCACCAATGAGAACATCTGGTCCTCGTAGATCTCAGCCAGGCCTTTGTTCTTTGGACTGGGGACAGTGTAAAATTTTATTACATTTATTTATTTATGTGTGTGTGAATATGGGTGTGCATGTGCAAGTGTGTGCATAGCAGAGGACAACGTTGGGCGCTCTCCTCTCCTTGGAACTTTTTTGAGACATGGTTTTTGTTTTGCTGCTGCTGCTGCTCGGGAGCTTCTGGATTCTCCTGGTTCTCCTCCCACTGCTGTAGGCATGCTGGGGTTACACCCTCGTGCACCAGTGTCTGGCTTTACATGGGTGCTGAAGATCAAACTTGGGTGGCCAGGCTTGCAGACAAGCACTTTATGGTTTCTGGATTTAAATTCTTCCTCTAGACAATCAGATTTAAATTCACTGAAACATGGTGTTCTTTTAACTATGTTTTCAAGTACAGAACATGGTTTGGTCAGTTTACCTTTTTCACAAATGAAAGCAACTTTCATTCCCAAGACTACCCGATTTCATGCCCCTTTCTCCTGTGAAAGGAGTATGGGAACAGGAAAAAGGAGTTTGTTCCTCCTTAGTCCCAGCCCATGAGAAAACTGGCTCCAGGAAAAACTATGAAACAAACACTTACAAGACTCACACAGAGAAAGTACATAGTGTGTGTGTGTGTGTGTGTGTGTGTGTGTGTGTGTGTGTGTGTGTGTGCGCGCGCGCGCGCGCACATGAAAGAGAATGACTTAGCAAGGTCTGGGAGGGCTATTTCACTCTGATCTGGAGTATAATATGACCTGCTATGTGGTACACAGTGGCTACTTCCTCCCACTAGAAAATCAGTCTTTATGGAGTTTATAAGGAACCTCACAAATTTTAAAAGATATTTGAGAGAGAGAGAGAGGGAGAGAGAAAAGAAAGGGAGAGAGAGAGAGAGAGAGAATGGGGCATACCAGGGTCTCTAGTAACCACTGCAAAGGAACTCCAGATGCATGTGCCACTATGTGCATCTGGCTTTACATTTTACATGGGTTGTGGGAAACTGAACCCTGGTCATTAAGATTTGCAGGCAAGTGCTTTAATTGCTGAGCCATCTCTCAAGCCCCATAGTTCGTTCGTACCTATTAAAATATTAGAGACCTCATGTTTTCCCTTTTCCTCAACAGTGATGTCCATAGATTTAGAGGGGGAAACGTCATCCCTAAAATCTCATTTAAATTTTACCAGTGCTCTATCATATGACCCAGCAATCCCTCTTCTGGGAACATAGTACCCAAAGGAGATGAAATCACATCTTCACAAGACAGCTGCTGTTCACTGCATCTCTGTGCACAGTAGCCAAGAATGCAAACAGCTCAGGTGTCAAGGCTAATGGGTAAAACAGAATGTAGCATATGTACCCAGAGACTTTAATCAGCTGTGAGAAGGAGATCACATCATTTGCCACGGTGTGCATGGATCAAGAGGATGTTGTGTTGTTTGATAAGCCAGACACAGAAATAAATACACTGCATGATCTCACTTGCTTGTGCAATCTTTAAAAAAGGTCAAATATCTAGAGGATATCTAAAGAATAAAACACTGGTTACCTGATCAAGGTGGGGGGAAGAAATGGCAATATGTAGGTCAAAGTAGAAAATATGTACGACGAACAAGTCCAAAGCTCTAACGTACAACATGAGGAGCATAGTTAGTAAAATCACATTGTATTAGGGATTTCTACTGAAGAAGTAGATTTTAGCTGTTATTGTCATACGAAAAAAAAAAGAAATGATAGATGTTAATGTGCTTTACAGTAGTGTCTTACTCCAAAAATGTATCCTATAACATGTTATATCAAATACACACACACATATATATAGTAAAATTTATTTTAAAATGAAATTGAAGAAGCAAATTACTCATATCTACTAACATGTGCCCCAGTGACAAGTCTATACACCCTCATGGAAACATCTAGAAAATATTTTGTCTTAAATAATCCCAGTACTAGGTAGGCAGAGGCCAGAATAGGTTACATAGGTAGTCAGAGTTAGCCCAGGATACATAAGACCCTGTCTCAAAAAAAAAAAGCAAAATGTTGTGTTTTGAATGTAAAATGTCCCACATAGGCTCATGTGCTGGAAGATCTAGTGGAGCCTTGCTGGAGGAGGTGGGTCCTGGAGACTGGCTTTGGGGCTGTGTTGACAGGCCCTATTTCCTATTGATCCTCTGCTTCCTGACTGTAGATACATGGCCAGCTGGCCTTTGCTTCTGCTGCCATGACTTTCCCCCTTAGTGGACAACACATGGAGGTTCTTCTGCCTCCTGCCCAGCCTGCTCTAGCACCTGAGCCAGGAGACTGCTCTTCCTTGCACACACTGACCTGGTCCCTGGAGGCTGACTTGTCAGAGGAAGCGCCCGAGCTGCTCCTCAGGAACCTACTGCAGACATCCAGTAACTGTCGCCAGTTGCTGCCATCAAGACAGGAGTCCAGTGGGCATCCAAAGAGACAGCGTTTTGGACTTAGTTACGTCACATACAACTGATGCATTCTGAAATCCCCAGACTGTAAGCATTCATAGCACTTGTCATTGGTGTTCTGGCACACTTACTGTTTGCTTGCTTTGTTTTAGTTGGTCTCTGGAATGGTACAAGTCAGGTCTCAAGTATTCTTAGGAGACAGTACGTGGAATGCAACCAAAATACAGATGCGTTCTAGCACATTCCCAAGGTTCATGCCGTATCTGATTTATCACTGAAGACTTGCATGATAACTATGAAGCGCAAGGATATCCTGAATGTGTGGCCGTGTGAAGTGGGTGATATGATACTTTCCAACAAGGAATTTCCTCAAGGCTGCTGAGAAGAGCTGCTGAGCTACCAGCATCACACATGCCAACACCAGCAGGCCGTTGGGATTCATGAGACACCTCTCCCCCCTGACTGCATGAAAGGCCCACAGTGAGGCCCTTTATGAATCACAATGCAGAGAAAATCGGGGACTAAGGCATGGCTCCCAAATGTGGCTGGGTTTTATTTGAGAGCAACTGTTTAGTCCGTTTTCTGTTGTTAGGACAAACTGAGACCAGCTCATTCACGTAGAATAGTTTATTTGGCTCATGGCTCTGGAGGCTGGGAAGTTAAGAATATGGTGCTGGCACCTTCTTGGCACCTGTAGAGGACCGTTCTCATCAGACAGTGCTAGCTCATGCCTTTATTTTTTATGAAGTCACAAACGTCATCAGGGAGCTCTGCCCTCATCTAGTCCTAGTCACATCTCAAAAGCCCCACCTTCAATTACCATCAACACGTGAACTTGAGGATTAAGTTTCAACCGGTGAACTTTGGGAGACCATTCAAGCCAAAGAGGCCACTACAATTCAGATTCCCGACCCCCTTGGGGCAGCTGGAGATTGTGGTGGACAGCAATGTCTAAAAGGCCTGGAAGATCAAGACCAAGGCTGATGGTGCATGCTGGGGGTAAGATCACTTCATTTCTGGTTCCACAAAGTGATCCCAGCCTGATGACTTTGTTTGGGGCTCTGACTGCCCTCTCCACCTGGGAAAAGGTTTCCCTATGTGCCTTCAAGCATGAGTTGTGGAGAAAACAGAAACAGAGCCCATGAGGCCCTGGGGTATCTCAAAATAGATCTCTGTACCCAAGGACAGCAAGCAGCCTGTGAGGCGGGTCTGCTCTCATGGAATCAAACAAAAAGTCATGGTAAATGTGGAGAAGGCAAATGATTTGATCCACTGGAGTGTGATGGGATAATAGGATTTATAGCATTTCTGAGACTAAAAATAGCTCTAGAGCCCTCACTTCAGATCTGCACTCTACACAGCTATAACCTGTCCCAGAACCTTTCTATGCTAGCATCAGGCCACTGCAAATTTGCTTTCTGCGGCTATTTGATTCTGTGTGGGTGTTTTTTTTTTTTCCTCATCCATCTTTCTTTTTGTTACTTCAAGGGAAAAACAGCCCTGGGAAAGCTTTTATATCTGCTATTGTTCTATATTTAAGGCAAAAATCCATGCTGCTTAATCTGAGCAGTGAGACCAGGTGACTGGCAAATTCCAGAAACTTTAAGTCTCTATTAAAAATGCCAAAGTAAATGATCTTCAGTCTGCAGAAGAAGGCAGCCCAGCAAGCTTGGCTTCCAGGAGCCCCGTGGGGTGGGAGCCTGCAGCGGAAGCTGCCCTGCTCTCTGTCTTCTGGAGGCCCAGAACTGGAACCCTTCACACTTTCACCTGCACTAACCCTGAAGTCTGAGGAGGGGTTAAAGGTTGTTTTTATTATTTTTAAAATTGTGGTGAAACACACACAAGGAGAATGCACCATGTTAACCATTTCTCAGTGCCCAGTGGGTTGCATCCATCCACATGCCACACACTGTCACTGCGTTCCATGGGAACTTTCCATCTTCCCAAGCAGAAACTCATTAGGCACTAACCCTGCCTTGCCTGCCTGAGTCCCTGGCAGCCTCCCTCGTGGTTCCTCCAGGTTCCTCGAAAGGAGAGCCACAGTGAGCACGTGCTCTCGACAGCTGCCTCAGTGCGCTTAGCACAACATCCTCCAGGTTCAGACATGCTGCAGTGTGCACCAGACTTTCCTTCCTTTTTAAAGCTGAAGAGAATTATTGTGCGTACATACCATGTGCACATAGGCTTTCTTTATAACATGATAAAAATTACTCCAGACTGCCCGTATGTCCTGGATCCATAGCCATTTTTGATAAATACTAACCTTAGCACTGATCTAACAGATCACCGTACAGTCTTAAGGGTTCCTGAGGCCCATGGCATGAACCTTGTCCCTAAAGGACACATGAAACTCTAGAATAAGAAACAGCCTGTGGGAAAAAGCCCAGGTTCTGGGTATTTTCTGCTCTGACCCTGCAGCAGGGCACCGAGGAAAAGTTACAGAGAACAGGTAACTTTCCTTAATTTTTTAAAAACATGATCAGCACTGTATATGAACCTGCAGTTTCTCTGGTGAGGAAGAGACCATGGCTGCACCTTGCCTATAGCTACACGGGGTTCTTGGTATATGGCAAAATAAACCCAGCTTGTTACACTCCATTCTGTGCATCTCATTCCCTTATCTTCCTACTTGCTGGGCAACCGAGTTGTTTATATGTTTAAAACTGCAGGTTGAAAAAAGGCCTCCAGAAACCCCTCCGAGTGTTCAGGTTTACTGAGCTGCTCCTGATCCGTAGAAAGCCATGGGCAGCTCAGTAAAATGCTCAAAGGCTAAGCTTGCCTGGATCATCCAGCTCATAGGTAAAGCAACCATGTTTATTATGCAGACCTAATCAATCTCTGAACAAATCTTCACTGAAACAAAACTAATCAAAATATCATAATATAAAAAATTTCGTAGGTGGTATAAAAAGTAAAATGACATTTGAACAAAATTTAAGGAATAAGCTAAGTGAAAGAGGTTTAAAGGACAATATAGTTGAGTTGGATAGATTTGGGGTGGTGTTTGTGTGCATATTTGCATTGTGTAATTTGGAGACAGGATTGAAAAGGGGGGATAGGGTGATATTGCATTGAGAAACAGACATTTTGCAACATTAAAAAAAACATGTGTCTTCATTGTGCATTTTCAAATAGATTTTTTTTTTTTTTCGAGTTAGTCCAGACCGACCTGGAACTCACTTTGGTTCCAGGCTGGTTCAAACTCCCAATGCTTGGATTAAAGGCATATGCCACCATAGGGTCTCACTCTCGCCCAGGTTGACCTGGAATTCACTATGTAGTCTCAGGGTGGCCTTGAACTCATGGCGATCCTCCTACCTCTGCCTCCCGAGTGCTGGGATTAAAGGCATAAGCCACCACTCACGGCTGGAAGAGAGTCCAACTGTCTTCATTCACTACTTTTTTCATGCACTAGGCTAGCATGTCATTAGTACTTAATAGAACACAGTCTGTTAGCTGAAAAGATAGAGGAAGGGCCCCAGTCTGGTCTCCAGCAGACCTTCACAGAGCTCACAGGATGCACAGAGCATCAGGGCCATGAGTGAGGGGCCAAGGAAGTGCAGGTTGAGTCTTAGGTGAGCAAAGTCAGCAGATGAGAGAATGGTTTTTAACATGAAAAAAGTTTATTTTTAATAAAATTTAGAATTAAAATAACCTAGAATTAGGCTGGGGATGTAGCTCAGTTAGTAGAGTGACTGCCTAGCACGCACGAAGCATGGAGCTTGGTTCCCAGCACCACATAAAACCAGGGGTCAGGATATCATTGGATATCCTGAGAGCAGGAGGCATCTTCAAGTTACACCAACAGATGGCCTGAGAGTGCAGAACTCACTGCTGTATGGCACAGACAAGCAAGTCAAGAAGTGCCCATCTGTGCAATAGTGGCGCCCAACCTAGGTGGGTAATGAACAGCTGGCTAATTGGCTATGAGATCCACTCAGAGGCAGGGAACCCCTAACTGGTATGGGGACCCAGGTCCACCTTGAATGGGGACCAAGAACCCTAACTCTGTGGGGAAGTTCTCACTAACTATAGGTCCTCAGAAAGGCTACACCCTCCAAACGCTCACCAACCTAGCAATATTTGTCTCAACTGACCAATAATAATCTCACTCTCCGCTGGAGACTCTCTATCTTTCAGAAGGCAATGAGAACCAGGGACAACCAAACTTCACCAAAGGGACCTGATCTGATAGGGAACATCCAAGCAGGAGATGATCCATGTAGAGCCCAAACACAACCTCTAAGGAATTGGGATGAGCAAAACATCTATTCCCACAGCAAGGCAGATAACCTAAGGAAGGATAATAGAGAGGCACCAAGGGTGCCCAAAATTGTCTAAAACACAAATTTAGAGACTCTTACAAACCTATTAACTATGCAAAATCTAAATTCACCCACTATGACTCAGGGAAATTTGTGGAAGAGGGGGCGGCAAGAATGTAAGAGTCATGGGGGGGGGAGAATAACTAATGCATATGAGGGATTGTCATCATGGATTCAACGGCTTTATCTAATAACCTATGATACTGAGCATATTGGTGTATTAATATATATAATTTTAAGCCCATAAAAACGTTAAAAAAAACAGGGGTCATGACACATGCCTGCACTTTCAGCAGTCAGAGGGCTACAAACAAAAATGGTTAAAGTAAAATAATCTTGAAATCCAGTAATTTGCTTTGTAACAATTACCCATACCCTCCTGAGTACTGATTTTTTGCCTTTTAAATGAGAACAAATTTTTCTGGGCTTCTCTTCCAGTGCTCAGCTATAAAATGAGCCAATAAAGTTAGCAAAGGCTTATCATACTGAGAATTGCCACTAAGTTCTAGATGTTTCTAAACATTTCTTTTGAGAACTAGCCTCAGGATAGAAAGGAAGACAAGTAATGAAACCTCAGAAAATAGCATCTAATCTACAGTTTGTTTCTGGCTTGGCTGCTTTACTCCTCAAGCAAAATTGATCTTGCAATTTCTATTTTATAGATAAGGAAACCAAAGGTTAAGAAAGATTAAGTAACACATGACAATAATGATTAACATTTGAAGGCTTCCTAGTTTCCTGGCTTTGCTCTAAATGCTTTTAAATAGTTAATATCATTTGATCACGTAAAGCCCCTGGCACCCCTTCAGGAAGATGAAGAAACTGAGGGTGATGAGATTAAGTGGTTTATATGCTACAACCACCAGGGTCATCTTAAGTGTCACCTTGCCTGGGCTGAGAGTAGTCCAGCGTTATCGCTGGGTGAGTCTGTGAGACAGTTTCTCCATTCTTCTCTTGGACCAGTGCACTGAGTAAAGTGGAACCCTCCTTACCAGTGTGAGTGGCCATCGTACTACCCTTTGTGGGCTAGAATGGGATAAAGGAAGATGAAGGGCGGGGCTGACAGATGGCAGATTGCGGTACTTTTCAGTCTCCAAAATTATGTGTGGCAATTTTGAAAACAAAATCTCCTGTTAAATTCCAACACATATCCTTCTGTTTCTGTTCCTCTGGAAAATCATGGCTGATATAACCAGCTAGTGGCAGAGGGGATTCCATCTAAACACTCTTATAGTTTAATCTGTCTAATGGGAAGATCACACATAAACTATAAGATTAGTGTCTTAATCTGAGTAAAGATATAAAGCTTGAACACCAAAGCAAGGAAGCTGGGGTTATTTAAAAATAAGACTGAGCAATTTTGAAAGTTTCAAAATAGAGGAAAAAGAATTTTTAGAGTAAGAGTGTGATAATTAAAAATTTTTTAATAAATAGAACAGTTAGAATCAAGTCGACACACATGGGGTGGAAAGCAGTAAAGTTTAGGAAGAACCCGACAGACTGGGGAGAGGGCCTGGGGGTGAAGAGTCTGCATTCCCATGTCTAAATATGCATGCACACATGCCTACCACATTCTCACACAATGATCTGGTGAAATCATCCACTGTAGAATGCAAAAACATAAATAGGAAGAGACAGGGCAGCGTGAGGTCTAACAAACAGACACTGATCTAACACAGTGCAACGAATTTTTAGAAAAGATACTAGAGATGATGGAGAGTGGGTAATATCCAAATTCCCAAAATCTTCTAATAACATTTTGAAAATATACTTGAGAGTCAGGAATCCCAACACTCCTAGGAAGAGTAGACAACAATGTGTCCACGCCTAGAGACAAAGACCACCAAAAGCAAGGAGGCCCTCTTAGGAGCAGCAGGGCACCGGCCGTGGGGAAGGAGCAGCAGCTGCCTGGACTGGAGCTGGAGGGCAGGAGGACCAGAGTCCCCCCCTTGCCACGGTCTCCCTTAGGGTGGGTTCCCTACGCAGCCACTCTGCTCCTCACTTCCAGTGCTGCACTTAGTATCTATTACATGGGATAGTTAACAAAACAGGCTTGAGGAAGACGGCTTTGCCCAACAGCAGCATGTAAATATTACACAATTCAAAGGTTTTCCGTTTTGGGGGGGAGAAAAAAACGATATTGAATGTGGTTAAGCACATCTGTTAAAAAACTATGCTAATTGTTAAAACAAGAGGTGCAAGGTGTATAATTTCAAATTAGTAGAAGAAGATGTAACAAAGAGAAGAAAACAAAAGATGGAAAAAGGAGGTAAAAAAGCATAAAAGTGGGATAAATAAATGCTTACAGAATAAAATGGTTAACTGTTAAAATATTTCAGTGATAATAATAAATGTATGGCCCAATCTCCAAGTTTACAAAAAACAATTAGCCATCAGACAGAAATTCTACAAATCCAGCAACCATCGTTTGCAAGAAACATATCTGAAACATAAGAACATAAAATGTGAGTGCAAAGAGAGAAAATACAGTAACTATGAACAAAATCAACCTGGTTAACTATTAATAAACCTTAGGCAATAAGCATAACTCAGTTTATGACATCTCCTCTATTTGGCAAGAGAGTAACCTAGCAATTCATGCTCCAGTTCAACAAGTGTTTCAGAAAGCGAACTCAATGTCTCCGCTGCTTTCCTGCCCTCCCCATGCTGGCTCAACGCTGAGAGCTGTCCCGCAGACACATCTGGGTCTGCTGTCAGGACAAAGCCTGGTGGGAAAATCCGAAGGAAGGAGGAGAAAGAACAATGAGCAACCTCCATCGCCCGACAAACCAGGGCTCCTGAGGAGTCCGTCCTGACAAGAGAAGCAAGAATGTTTTGCTTTGGCCAATTGTTCTTTTTCTCCATCTCTTGTCTCAACTTCTTCTTTTTCATTGAACAGTTATTCTTTATTAGACTCTAGTTAAAACACACTCATACATTGTTTCATTTTAGTCTTCCAACAACCATGCTACAGACATATAGGTTAAATTCTGTCTTGTACATGAGCCTAATTTTTGAGTGTATGACTTTTTGGAGAATGACATTTGTATACAAACCACTACCATTCCACATGTAACGGATTTGCAGTGAACTAGAACAATTGGAACACACCAAATACAGTTAGATTTCTGAATATGGATGGCTCTACTTGCTCAACTTCTTTCTCTCACTGCTCACCAGAGTTTCAATCTTTC
This sequence comes from Zapus hudsonius, assembly GCA_004024765.1. Taxonomy (NCBI): domain Eukaryota; kingdom Metazoa; phylum Chordata; class Mammalia; order Rodentia; family Dipodidae; genus Zapus; species Zapus hudsonius. The sequence continues at coordinate 43,111 of PVHP010007589.1, forward strand.
AGCCTCACTAATGGTAAGGTCCAGCAAGGACCAATGCAAGAGAACAGCCACTATCCTCCATTCGTCAAGGGAAGAGCCGAGTATGACCCCTCAGGCAGATGACAGAGTGACTGACGACAGGGCAGGTCTGAAGGCCTGGTCCAGACAAGCACTTAGAACCGCCGGCAGTTTCAGCCGGAGGCAATTCCAGGCCTCCTACTTTGGCTTTGCTCCAGATGTGACCTGCCAGAAATTCGGGTTTGATCTAATCAGGAGTCTCCTTGTTTCCAAAGTCAGCAGTTGTTCTTTCTGGACAGGGAGACTTCAGTTTCTAAGTCGAATGTTAACATGATCTTTTGCATGTGTGTTGGAGACCCTGGCAAGAAGCCAGGCATCTGGAACTGTCCTTTTTCCAAATTTTTCTTGATATGAGGTCAAAGGGTTGGTTTTTGACTTGGGTCCTGTGTATTCAACTTACCTTGTTACTTTAGTTAGAAGTCATAGCAGTGGTGGTGTGACCAGGTTATTCAAGTTGAACAAAGATGCCCTACATAGTAGAAGGTGTGAGTAGTTGCTGGTCACGGAACCATAGGAATTATGTCAGTTGCTCAAGGAATAACGGTGGGTGGGAAATAGTAGCTATGAACAAATAGCAGTTAATCAGAGTTAGCAGAATCCTAAGCAGACTGGAACCTAGGCTTCATCTCAAAACAGATAATGTTGAACTGCCAAAAGGATCACGTTAAGTGGATGGAGCAATATGTGGCCTCCCACAGGCCTCCACATGACATAGAGAATAGATGTTTTCATTGGCTTAGGATTCTTATATCCAAGAATATCGTGGTTCAGGTAATTATTCTATGTTAGTTGTTCATCATTTTGGTCTGGTGGCCCCTGGGCTGCTCACAACCATTTTAGTATGACTTTAAAGTTAACACTAGTTTCACAATAACACAAAGACATGATTTGTCTTCTTAAACTTCATTTTTTCATAAATGTGCACAGGAATTTCTCAGATATGTGATATTTGCCTCTGGAAAAGCAAGACATAAAACAGATTTGTAAAACTTAAAGCAATGCCACTCCTCTCTAGGTTGTACTATTTTAGGAAATATATTTTTAATGTAGCATATTTATTATCTTAAAAGGAATAAACAAACATTTAAAAAATTTCTCACTTTTAATTTCTAATATGTAAATAGACACAGATGACACAAACAAACCTCCTTAGGCTTCTTAATTATCTTCCTTTGTTCCTTCCCTTTCTTTCTCTTGTCTTTTGTCCCTTTTTCTCTTTCTCCCTCTCTCACTTTCATTCATTCATTCATTCATTCATTCGTTTAGTTTTTGTGAGACTGCATCTCACTATAAAGCCCAAGCTGATCTTGAATTCATGGTCTCAGCTTTCTTCTCGGTGTTGGGATTAGAAGCACCACCATCATGCCCTGCTCTTCTCAAGAGTTTTCTTTTTCTTTTTCTTTTCTTTTCTTTTCTTTTCTTTTCTTTTCTTTTCTTTTCTTTTCTTTTCTTTTCTTTTCTTTTCTTTTCTTTCTTTCTTTCTTTTTTTTTTTAAGCAAGGTCTCATTCTATCCCAGGCTGTCCTTGAACTCAGAGTGATCATCCTACCTCAGTATCTCAAGTGCAGGGATTAAAGGCCATGAGCCATTATCTCTGGCTCAAGACTTTTAAAATGTAAAACAGTTCTGGAGAGATGGCTCAATAGTTAAAGCACTCACCATGTAAGTGTGAGGACTTGAGTTTGGATCCACAGAACCTGTGTAAATGCTGGAAGAGGTGGTGTGCACCTGAGGCAGAGACAGGAAGCCCCTGGGGCCAGCTGGCTTGTTAGACTAGCTGAATTGCTGAAATCCAGGTTCTGTGGGGGACCCTACCTCAAAAAAAGGTGAAGTGATAGAGGGAGACACCTGTGTCAAGTTCTGGCTTCCACTTGCATACATATATGTGAATGTGCATCTGCACACATATATGAACAGAGAGAGAGAGAGAGAGAGAGAGAGAGAGAGAGTCCTAATATCTACCAGTTTGAGAACTATTGCTTTAAATGTTAACTATATTCCTTGGTTACAATCTCCTAAACTCACTTTAAAGAAGTCACTTTAAAGGTTATGGGACCATTGGGCCACATTTTTTGTTATGTAGATGTATGGGCCATGGAAAAACTGTAGAAACCATTTGATACCATTTTCTTCATGCTTCAAAATTATTCCAGACACCTCATGGGCCCTAAATTAAAGTTCTCATGAAGTTATTTATTCCAAGAACTTACTGGCTGATAAATAGGAGTTCAATTTGGAACTCATCATGAAGTCTTATATCCACCTCACAGGAAGCATGAAGTCATCATATTTCCACCTCATAAGAAGCATGAAGTCTTAATACATGACACTACTTTGGAAAATATCAAAGGCATTTATGAGCAATTTGGATATACTCTTAATATTTTGAATTATCAATGTTTAGAGTTTAAGTTAACTTGATAAACTATTAAAACAATGGCACAAAATGTTGTCCTGACATTCAGATGAACCCTCCTTCCTCAAGAGCAATCCAGAAATCAACAAGCTAAGAAAAATAATATTCTTTATGTGCCCTGAAGTATTTATAACTTCCAAGGAAACATGACACAAATTTATAGTAACCTAAACCAAATCCCCGCTAAGCATCTTGTTACGACCATATCAAATGTGATGCACACCCCTTCCTCACACCTCAGACAGTATTCCTGAAGCTCCAGTTTATACCCTAAATGTCTCACAAAGGCCCACCTGTCCAGGACTGAGCTCCAGGCTTGGCACTACTGGGAGGTGGGAGCTAGTAAGGGGTCTTCCTCCTTGATGATTGGATGGTTTGGTGAAAGCCCCAGAGGACTTGCTGGGGTTATGCTACCAGAAGGGATTATGAGACCATTATCTCTTTGATTCTGGCCATGAGGTGAAGGGCTTTGCTTTACCACAGGGATCATAATGAGCTATGTCACTACAGGCTTCAAAGTAGCAGGAATCCTCAATCATTGACCAAAACCTCTTAAAAAGAACTGTAAAACCCTTTTTTTAAAAAAAAAACAAATTGATTATCTCGGGTGTTTGTTATAGTTACATAAAACTCACTAATAGGTCTCAATGTAGCAGAAAATGTTTTCATTCATTTATTTCAAGTAATTCCTAAGTGTAAAATTGTGTTCAGCTCAGATTCAAAAGTGAATTAGACTTTGTGTGAGCATTTGGTATAATGTTTGCACTGCGTTCATAGAAAATACTGCCTACAGTGAGGAGAAATGGATAGAGGGAAGGAGAGAGGGAACAAAAGAAAGAAAGAAAGAGAGATGGTACAGAATTCAGGGAGTTTCATATAAATTTCATATATAAACATATAGCATATATATTATAATAGGCTTATTAGAACTCACAAAGGGAATATACTAAAATAAAAAAGATCAAAGGAACTGCCATAGTCAGCCACACACCACTGGGATGAACCTCCAAGCCAGGCACAGTTATGGGAGGAAAGGGTTTATTGAAGCTACAGATCCAGGGGAAATTTCATAATGGTAAAAGAGGTTGGCCCCTTTCACAGTCCAAGCAGAGAGAAGAACCATCACCAATACCACACACAGAACATCAAACAGGTAGGAGGAAGAGAGTGATTTTCTCCCCCTTTATATAGTTTAGGGCATGGTTTGCAACCCTTTCCCAGACTTGTTGACTCCCCTAATCTCTGGAATTTTCTTCCTGTACTGCCCTCCCTGGAAAGGATGTTTGTTTCTTGCTCCCCTGAGCTTCCTTACATCCTGCCCCCTACTGAGAGGGCTATCTTCTTGTGAGCAACCTCAGAGACCCAACCAAGATGACTGAACAGGTCAAGTTGACAACAAAACCATCACAGGGACCAAGACAAAATATTTGCACAAAGCATTTATTCACCATCGTGTGGAATGGATGGAGCTATATTTAACTATGCAACTCTCTAGCAGCCATGATTTACCATCCTTGTGTTCAGAGAGAAAGAGAAAAGAAAAGCCATCTGAAGCCATTTACTTAGCATTCTGACCTACTAGATGTACTTTTCCACCCGAAGCTTGCATCGGTTTTCATATCTCACAACAGCACAAAGAACACAAGGTAGAGATGTATGGATCCACGGGTGGTACTGCCGGACCGGAGCTTGTGTCTACCTGCCAAGATCTCTCCCTTTGAGACATAGTCAGTAATTGGAGAACGGGCTCAAGAGTAACCACAAGGATGCTCACCAACTACCCATCAAACTTTGGAAAAGGAAGCAGAGTTTGGCACTGTGGTTCCTTTTTGCTTGGATGGAATTGGCATGGCTAGCTTTCAAAATCACATTATGTGTATATAGCACTCAACAATTTGAGATAAATATACAGTGTTATGTGACAAATACCTAGAGACTAGCCCCTTCTGCTTGCCCTCTCTTACACACTGTTTCAGAGAAGGCTTTTAGAGGCATCAAATCACCTGAGCCATAGACAGACACACTCCTGGGCATGGGCTATGTTTTCTGAAGAAGTGAACACAGACCTCTCCTCACTACCAGCCTATACAAGCTGTTATAATACTGCTAACAGGCAAGGCATGGGCTATGTTTCCTGAAAGAAGTGAATCCACACCCCTCCACTGGAAAAGACACCACCGTATACAAGCTGTTATAATACTGCTAACCAGTCAGACCAACAGAGAAGTCTCTTTGAGCCTTCAAAGAGCTGTCATCTCCAGGATGGAGAAGACATAAATTGGGAAGCATACACAGTGACTCCATAAGGACATTCTCATTAAGTATTAGTTGAGTGTGGGGGCTGGGAAGATAGCTCAGAGGATAAAGAGCTCACTGCTCAAGTTGGAGTACCTGAGTTTGACCCTCAGAGCCCACATTAAAAGCCAGAAACCTCAGTGGGATTCTGTAATCCCAGTACACTGACACTGACAGGATGGAAGGCAAAGACAGGAGAATTTTCCAGAAGCCACCATGACCTAACCACCTTCCACTGTTAAAGGTGCAAGAACATTGCCACACTGAGGACCCAGCACATGAACCCAAACCGTAGCATCTTACTCGATTAACATGCTTTCTTCTAATCTTTTCCTTTTTCATCCATCCACTGGGTTGTGGAAATGCTATGATTATCATACTTTATCATGGACTATTTACTTATAGTTTGTTAGATAACTCGTTGTCAATCTTAATTTTGCTCATGTATAGCAATGATATGGCCACATGTGTATACATGCACATACATATCGTGTGGTCTTTTATTTATTTATTTGTTTACCTATTTTTATTTTTTATTTGTTTTTTTTTTTTTTTTGAGGTAGGATCTCACTCTAGTCCAGGCTTGGTACGGTCTTTTAAAACACATGCGTACTTCAGTACAGACTACTGAATACCACCTCCCAAAATGTGACCAATACTGCAGATGCTTTACTCGTGCATTGGGATTAGGTCATGATGAGATTGTTCAAGGAACTAACCTGCTTGCATTCTTCCCTTTGAGTAAATATATCAAAGGCCCAAACAGGCCCAAAGGTTTTCAAGTCTATGGTGAAAATGCCAAGCATCTGCCAAACACTGCAAATGACAAGGCAGAATGCAAAGTCGCAGACACGTTCGTCAGGGGAACGACTGGCTTAAACTTGTGGAAGTGGACTGGAGAGATGGCTCAATCGTTAAGGCGTTTGCCTGCAGAGCCCAGCACTTCTCAGGTGAGCATTTAGCACAAATGACTGTACCCTTCTGTCCTCTCCTGTCTCTGCTTGGGTGACTTTCAGCTCTCAAGGTTCACAGGCCCAACGGGAACTCCAGGTCTTCTCTCTGCCAGAGCTTGAGCCTTTCCTCCCCTGTGTATCTTTTCTCAGAAAAGGTCAAGTTCACCCTTCCCTCTGCCGCCATCATGTCCCACCCACCACATCTCTGTCAGTTCTAACTTCAAATCTGCTCTTTGCCATCAGCCACCACGCAGCCCCAGCCACCACCACACTGTGCTTCAGCCAACTTTTATAGGTGGCTTCCTTGAACTGGTCTCTGTTTCTTCCTTTCACACAATTCTGAAGGACAGTCACAGCAGCATTTTAGAAACGCCAGTCAAGCTAGCTTCCAGCTCAGAATCCTGGACTATAACACTCTCCACTAAAGGGAACAAGCAGATTCCAGGGCTAGAGATGAGATGGGCCTCGGAAGTTAGATAGATTCAAAGAACAATGGGACATGCCGAAAGCCAGCTCAAAATGCTCTCACTAGCCAAGTATGAGGCAATCTGAATATCAGAGTTGCGATTAATGTACACAGAACAAAATAAGAATCCATGAATTAACACTGATATAAAGAATGAATGGATGGATGAAAAGTAGGGGAGAAGGCAAGCTCCTCCTATAAATGAATTTCCAATTACAATCCATGTAGGAAGTATAATGGAATTAGAAACTTCCCATTTGGCAAATACCACAGTAATGGTGTTTCAAGCGAAAAGCATCAATGGGTACTAAAACCAGTGGGAGAAAGCTGGATGAAAAATGGTATATTTATGTAGTTTCAAAATACCTCCTACAGGATACTTATTCATTTGAAGCAAAAATAGTTCAGTAGAGGAACCTGGCAGGTACTTAATCAAGGAAGTCAAAGAACTAGCCAATAGCATGGTCTTCCGATATACTGCATCACTGTAAAAATCTAACCATTAATCTGAGCCTAACCATTAGAACACAATGGAAAACTCCAAACAAGGACCATCCCATACAATAAAACGGCCTACATAACCTTCCAAAGTGTTCAGGTCATGAAATACAAGGGAAGATTTAGGAACTCCGTGGAAGAAACTAAAGCCCTGTGATGGTTCATCTCAATTGTAAATTTGACAAGATAAGAATCACCATGAAAACAAAGCTCTGGTCATGTCTGTGAGGGATTTTCTAGATTAGCATTGAGGTGAGAGGACCCACACTAACCACTAAAGTAGGTAGTGTCATCCTATGAGCTGGGGGCCTGGGACTACATGGAAAGTGAGCACCAGCATTCATCCCTCTCTTGACTGTGGATTGAATGTAAACTGCTTCATGCTCCTGCTGCCTTCTCCACCATGACAGATTGTATCCCCTCAAACTGTAAGCTGAAATGAAACCTTCCTTATTAGGGGGTTTTAAAAATATTTTATTAACATATTTGCAAGGAGAGAGAGAGAAAGAGAGAGGGAGAGGGGGAGGGAGAGAGAAAGAGAGAGCGAGAGAGAATGGGTGCACCAGGGCCTCTAGCCACTGCAAACTCCAGATGGCTGCACCACTTTGTTCATCTGGCTTTACATGGATACTGGGGAATCAAACCCAAGTCATTAGGCATTGCAGGCAAGTGCCTTTACCACTTAGCCATCTTTCCAGCCCTTAAATTGCTTTTGTCTGGTATTTTGTTGCACTGATGAGAAAAGTAACAAATGCAAGCCCAATACAACAAAGTGAAATGTAGGACCCTGGGCTAAACCCTGAATCTAGTGGGGACATATTGGGATAATCTGTGAGTGCCGGATCTGAGGATTAGGAAAAGAAAATCTTGCTCAATATAAGCTCCCCTCTTTTGATGACTACACACAGGTACATAGAAAGTGTCCTTAAAACCCATCACTGCAACTTGAAAATGGTTTAGTGAACACTAGTTACATATACACACAAGTAGAAACTACAATAGGGCACATTAACAGGAATTCTTTGTGATGGGTGTAAGATAGTTGTATTGTTCTGGTAAATTTTCTGTGTGAAATGATTCAAAATAAAAATAAATAAATCCTGCCAGTCAACCCCCATCAGTTTTAGCTGCAACTCAAGTCACATTTCCACTTGGTTTCTCCTCACAATGTTTTTACATACCGTTTCCTCTTCTGAGAAAGTTTTCTCTGCCTCTGTCCATGTGGTAGTTTGAAGGAGTGTCCTCCAATAGATTCAAGAGTTATTAAAGTTTGTCTCCAGCCTTCTGGCTGGAGGAGGTGTCACCTTGTCTGGCCTCGAAGGCTAAGGTGATTCTGGGATGGATGTGAAATTCCAGCTATACATATGCCAAGAACAGTCAGAGCTGAAGTCTGGTGGTCCTGTTTTTGTTAGTGAGAGTGTGTTTGCTTGTTTTGGAGGTGCTGGTCTCTCTCTCTGCTCGGATCTGTGAAAGGGGGGCCAGCCTCTTTCACTATTCTGAAACTTCCCCTGGACCTGTTATTTCAATAAATACTTTCCTCCCAAAACTGTGCTTGGTGTGGAGATTCATCCCAGCCGGTGTGTGGCTGACTATGACAGTCCACTATATAGGTTTCAATTTAAGTATCACTTCCTCAGAAAAGCCAGACTTGTCCCCCAGAGTAGATCAAATTCCTTGTCCCAGGGTCATAGTCGACAGTTTACGGTGATTATCCACTTAACGTCCCACCTCCTCCACTAGCTGATAAACTCTGGGCTCTGCTAGCTTTTCTCATTTTCAACAACCAGGGCCCAAGCCCCATTGCAAAATAGGTTTCAACTGCCGAGACTTAATCTACTAACAAATAAATGAATTCTATTATTTTACTCCCTACGCCTGATTTTTCCCAAGACCTTGATCTTGCAACCTTAGTTTTATGAAACACATTACTATTTCAGGAAAATTTCCCCACAGAGGATGAGGGCTTCTATATTTAAATGTAAGCAAACAGGACAAAATGTGTACAGTGCCATGTAAAATGATGACCCAATAATTAGGACTATTTCCATAATAGAGAAAAGATGATTTTTAAAAAGTGAATAGGGAGTAATTAATTTCATAAAATAGTCACACTGGGACTTACTGCAAGATCTGATACTAATGATGTATTTCTTTTCTGTAATTAATTTTTGTGTTCAGTCTGGAGGGTTCTCCACCACTTTCTTCAGAACAGCTTCCTGCTCAGCACCCCTAGCTCTCCTGGCTGTGCCTACATCCAGCTAGCCTTCCTGCAAAGACAGGGACACAGAGAACTAGAAGTAGCTACATAACCAGACTTTGGCTTGATCAATGCTTTCCTGCAGAAAGGAAAATACAGTGATTTATATGAGCATGAGTATATGCGTATGAGTGTATGTTGGAACTGCTATGTTGTCCTCTGCAGTTTCTTTTTATAATATTTATTTATTTACAAGAAGAACGAGAGAGAGAGAGAGAGAGGGAGGGAGAGAGAGAGAATTCACAATCACATGATACCACGGCTTTCAGCCACTGCAAAAAAAAAAAAAAAAAACTCAAGATGCATGCATTACTTTTGCATCTGGTTTTATGTGGGTACTAGGGAATAGAACTTGAGTCGTTAAGCTTTGCAGGCAAGCTCCTTAACTGCTGATCCATCTCTCCAGCCCCTTCTCTGCATTTTCTAAAGGCGTTAAAGCATAGGACCCAGGGAGAGAGAGAGTTTTCAGCAAAGAGAAGAGCAAGACGTCCAGTTCAATGTCATACTCTACCAGGCTGGCAAGTCACTTTCTTTCCTCAGTCTCCCTGTCACAATTTTAAATGTGCGCAGCACCTTGAAAAGAGGCGCTGAGTCAGATGGCCTGCAGCTTTAATAGTGAGAAAACTCCATGTTACAAGGAAATCTTGATAGGAAGCATCTGTGATGGTTGGTCCTTGTCAACTTGTTGGACAAGAGATGTCTTGGACTGGCACCATGGACTGCTGAGGTTTCCAGTTCTGTGGACTGAGCCTTACCAGTGTACTCCTGGACTAGTCAGCCTGAATCAGGAAGACACCAATCTAATACAGGTCTAGAGAACCCTGCTGACAAGGAAACAAGAGCACATATCCTCTTCACAACTCACCCTCAGTCTCAGCTTATCATGTAAACAAATTATCGGTGAAAAAACCCTATTGAAAAACTCACATCAGGCCTGGGGTGTGTTAGCTCCATGGTAGAATGCTTGCCTAGCATGCATAAAGCCCTGGGTTCCAACCCCAGTTTTGTAGTTACTTTTCTCATTGCTGGATAAACATCAGACCAAAGGCAGCTTATAGGAAGACAAGTTTATTTCAGGCTTACAAATTCTTGAGGAACTATATCAATGATAGAAGAAGTTGGCTCATTTCCATAGATCCAAGCAGAGACACACCATCAAACAACCAGCAAACACCAAAAAGCACAAACAGCCAGAGCTCCAAACTGCCCTCCACACACCTTAGAGCTGGACTCAAGATCTACCACCAATGCACCTTAGGGCTAGGCTCCAAGATTCACACCCCAGTGACATGCCCCCTATAGCAAGAATCTGCCTGCTAGGGACTCAAGTTCAAACTCAATGTTAATAAAACACCTGAGTCTAGGGGCCATATATTCAAACTATCAATTCAAAATTGCACAAATTCCAATATAAACCCTAACTAAAACAAATAAACATATACACATACCCACACAAAACACCCTACATCATTTTTCCCCTCTTAAGTACTATTTTTTTCTTCCAAATTCCTAAGAAAAGGATATTTTAGAATCAGTTTTCCAACCTGCCTATCAGTAATGAATGGCCAAATACACAATGTAAGGGCAACATGCCTATTGTTCAAGTGCCAAGGGGCAGCCCGAGTCCTCAGCACAGATGTGAGGAGGAGCGGGGACATATTCAAGTGGCATGTCTATGGGACAGAGACGTTTCCTGGGGAGATGGGAGAGAAGAGCAAGGACTCTGCTCATCTCTACCACCAGGTGGCTTGGATCTTCCATACTTTGACCCAATGGTCTTTCAACATCAGAACTCTCCCTGACACAAAGGCCTTGTGACTTTGTCTGACGGTCATCAAATCCTCACAGTGGCTTGTTCTGGCTGGTTCTCCTGTGATGAGGACAGACCCACAAAGCCACATCCAGTGACAGTCCGCTTGGAAGGTTTTTGTGAGAAGAGACTCAGTTTTCAGCCTCTCTGTCCTGGCCACACAGACACAGACACTCTCAGCAGGTGCTTTCAAGGAATGAAGGAATCAGGGCTCTCAGGGCATGGAAACTGTAGTAGTCAAGTTCTCATTGGAACAAAATACCAGACCAGAAGCATGTTAAGGAAAAAAGCATTACTTTGGGCTTACAGTAGTCCATCATGGCAGGGAAGGCAGAGCATCAGGAGCGGCCTTCCCTGATCACATTCAGTCCAACAGTGTGAAGCAGGGCAGAGCGATGGGTACTGAGTCCTCAGTAGCTTTCATCTTTTATACAGTCCAGAAGGCTAGCCCATGGGAGGCTAGATAGGGTGAAGCCTCGCACCACTACTAATCTAATATAGAAAATCCCTCACAGACATGACAGAGATGTGTTTCCATGATGATTCTAAATCCTGTCAAGTTGACAACCAGAGATGAACCATCATATTTTAGATTGTGCTTGGATATCCTGTTCTTTCCCCCATGTTGTTAATATATGGGCACAAACATAAAAAAAAAAAAAGCAAAGCTCTATTTTGTTTTGGTGCCATCATCTTTTCTTCCTATTATGAAGGTCTTGTGTAGGTATTATCAGGCACTGCAAAATAGAGACTAATTAAGAGGGGAGGAAGACTTCCGGGGAAGATGGCTGACTAGCACACGCCATAAACCTCGGGGAAATTAGGGCCAGATTCTTCAGCAGGGACCCAGCTCGTGGACATTAGCTGCGGCCACGAGCCGAATTCCATGCACATCCCAGTACAAGATCTGCATGACTGGAAGCTGACAGCGTGGAAAAGAGCTCGCAGGAAGCAGTGAGTCCTCAGGGCAGGCCGTGCCAGAGCGGCTCTCGGCTGCCTGCCGCCTGAGCCTCTCTT
>PVHP010007590.1:0-52448 GCA_004024765.1 Zapus hudsonius
CTAAGCAGCAACTAGAAAGCTGACCGCAACAGCAGGTAAAGACAACCATGTCTAGAACTGAGCATTTCAGATCCCTCTTCTGCATCCATTGGCTCTCACAGTTCTTCTCCTACACTCAAGAAAGGATCTCCTTCTCTCAATTCCCAGCTGTGATGTGTATACACACATAGGGCCATGTGTGTACCACAGTGTTCTTGGTGCATACAGAGGTCAGAGGACAATCTCTACTGTCAGTCCTTGCTTTCCACCTTGTTTGAGACACGGTCTCTTGTTATTTACTTGTTTATTCCAGGCTCAGTGGCCAGGAGCTCCAAGGGATTCTCCTGTCTCTGCTTCTCATCTCATCACAGGTACACTGAGATCACCGACGTCTGTTCTGCTGCATCTGTCTTTGTACAGGTTCTGGGTATCTTAGCTCAAAGCATCATGTTTGCATAGCAAGCATTTCATTCAGTGAGCCAATTCTCCAGCCCCTGATGGCTGTTTTTCAGAGCTGTCTGTATTATCATCATCCCTTTCTTCCTTCCTGTTCTAACTCCAATAGGGATTGCCTACACAGCTGTGCTAGAGTACAAATGGCTGGTGTGGTACCACTTCAAACCTAGTTTATGCTGTCCTCAACTCCCTAAGCAACACCACACTGAACTGATTGGTGATCCTCTTATTAAAATGTTATGTGTGTTGACCATTAAACCTGCTTTTTGTTTTTCTTGTCCCACACCTCAAGCGACTCCTGTTTGTCCAGTCCAATATCTTCATCATCTATTGGTACCTGTGAAGGAGGCATCTTAACCTTTTCTCTCCTCATGGTGACTTTGAGCGTATCACAGCCTTAATTAGCATCCAGGCATAGGTGGAAATTATCTTTGTAAGTCAAGCCAAGATTTCTTTCCTACACCTCTCTAATTTTCCCCCATCAGATTTTTTTTTACTCTTAATTGTTTTGAAATCATGTTAAAATTCAGATCATTGCAGAAGTATTTTTTAATCAATGCTTTCCAGTATTTAAGGAACACAACTTCTATCTACTCAGTTAAGCAAATAGATAAACTAACATTTCCTGTTTTCAGCCCTCATTGAACCTTTAAAACAATTTTATTGAGTTCACCTCTTAAATACTTTCCATATTTTCTCCTGTAGCTAAGTCACCCCGGTTTACATTATCATTTTCTCTCATCTGGATGCCTGCAATTTTCTCCTAATTGGACCATTCACATTCCCTTCTCTAATTTGCTAGCCCTCCCTCCTCCTCACCCTTACCCTATTTCCATCTGTTCTCCATAAGACAGCCAAGAGAATTTAATCACATCATAAACCAACACTGACTTAAGACACAAAAAATGGCTTTACACTGCCCTGAAGATAAAGGCCAATGTAGCGATGGCTCTGCTTCTCTTGGCCTCCTTGTACTGTTCCATCCCATCCCATCTTCCCCAGCACTAGGAAAAGCATCTCATTTCCGAACTCAAAAGGGAATATCCCTCCAGTTGCAAAGCTCCACCTCATCTCTCCTATCTGCCTAGACCCAAAAGACTTTTGCTAACCTGGTAATGTTTCACTCTTTCCCTTCAAGGTGCCATTCTCACTACTGCACACAATGAAAGGAAAGGCAGCCCATCCTAACTGGCACTGCTCTGTTAAAAATCTGCAGATTCCAGTGACAACCAAATTGCATACAGAACAATGCTCTCTTCCTACCTAAATGCATAGTCCTGGCATCTCCTTCCTGCTCTATTTTGCCTGAGACAATATTAATCCCTCCCTTTCCACAATTCTTGAACTATAACGCCTCCTAGAATTCATTAATTTCCTGAAGGAAAGGGATGCTTTGCTTGTTAAGGATATGTTCTGAAGGCTATGTATGTAACTCTATATCAGTGATTAGACACTTATTTCTACTCAAGACCTGATAAGACAAGAATCAGGGTAGCTTTGATGTGATTTAATATTGCCTTTAGAGTGGTAGTATTTTATCCTGGAGTGCAGTAAAAATAAATATGTGTAAAACTTAGAGAATATATAGGAATGTTGTAAATAAATGAAGATATTGAATATCAGCAGCTGTGATTCAATCTGTATCCCCAAAAGTCACGTTAGAAATTGAAACCCCCAATTAATTTCAATGATATTTTGAAGTGGAGCCTACAGCAGGAACTGAGATGAGGTGAGGTCAGGAGTGTGGTGTCTCCCTAATGGCATTGGTGAGCTTACTGGGAGTTGGAAGAACCTGATCTGGCTTTCTGTGGCCCAAACTCAAAGCTCTTCACTGACAATGAGTCAGCAGGTGGGCCCTCAACACATGCCAGCAAGATGCAGGTGCCATGGTCTTGGACATCTTCCAGGACTCTCAGCCTAAACAGCATTCATTGTTTACAAGTTACCCAGTGTGGTATTTTGTTATAACAACAGAACATGAAATCAGGGCATCTGTGATATTAAGTTTTCATGGGATAGGAGGAGTAAATGATGACTAAAATGCATCCTTAGGAGAGCAATATTGTTACATTCTGCAATCACCTTTGCATAAAGCTGTACCTTTATTGTACAGGATGAAATCCAGCTGTTTCTCAAGGAAACAACTTGCCATATCCTTGCATATGTGAAAATCCATATGGCCTGTGCAGTTGTTTAAATGTAAATGTCCCACCTAGTCTCAGGTCTTTTTGATTAAGGTTCTTACTTAGTCCCCATCTGGTGGAGTTTTGGGGAGGTAGAGCCATGCTGTAGGAGGTCTATTTCTGGGGTGGAGGGAGGATTGAGTTCTCGCTTTGTCTGCTACTGATCTATGATGCAGTAAGACAGCTTCTTGTGCCCTTGACACCGTAAGACTGTAATAAATAAACCTTTTCCTACCAAAAGCTGCTTCTGGTCAGGTGTTTTGTTCCAGCAACAGAAAGCTAACTGCTACAGGCTAATTGTGGGCAATCTGTTACAATTTATCTTGGATATCTTTGAGAACCAGGTATATGTGAGTGAAACCAAAGCAGAAATATTTTATTATCTCTAGCTCTAAACAGGGAAGAACTCCTTACATCATGTCCACCATGATGGCTTTTCACCAGAAACTAAACTTTATGTCCACCTTTGCTATGGTTTACATGAAGTCATTATCTTCTAATGTCCCACATATCTTGGTTACCAAGGTGGCAATGTTGAGAGATGCTCTGAACCCTTAAAAGATAGGGAATTAGAGAGAGTATTTAGAGCATGTGGGGTGTGCCACCAGAAGTTGCCATGGGGCCTGTCATGGTTTGATCCAGGTGTCCCCCACAAACAAATGAATGTGTTCTGGGTCGTCAATCATCAGCTGATGGCAGTTTGGATTTTACAACCTCGATGGAGCTGTGTTGTTGGGGTGGGCTTATGGGGGTTATAAGCCAGCTCCCCCTTGCCAGTATTCGGCACACTTTCCTGCCGCTGTTTCCAGTTCTGTGGTGGAGGTGATGTCCACCCCTCTGCTTATGTCATCGTTTTCCCTGCCAGGATGGAGTCTCCCCTTGAGTCCATAAGCCAAATAAACCCATTCCTCCACAAGCCACTTTTGTTTGGGCTCTTTCTGCGCAGCATCTAGAAAGCTGACCACAACAGGGCCCCAGTCTCTTCTCAGTCTTTGCTTTCTTGTTCACTCTGTGGGTAGTCTCTAACTCATATGTCACACCATTCTTGCCACCAAAGGCTTTCATGGGGGGGTGGCACTTCTGAGGCCACTCAGTCGAGGACCTGAGTCTTCAGAACTGTAAACTATTTTTACAAAAGGTAACATGAAGCTATGGAATGCAATTTTTTATAGTCAAACTTCATAGTATAGAACCTGACACCATCCAGGAGAAAAATTCTGAATGATTAACAAAATGGTAACTACAATCATTGAACACTTACTATTTATAGACACCGGTGCTGCCTTTTCATTAATCCTCTGTACTTAAAATAAAACTCCTGTGTTGCTGTTATTAATCTCACAGTCTATGCACTGAAGATACACAGATCTGTGATCAAAGTCATACATATAGAACAAAACGTCCTAATGATATGGCCTTTTGTTCCCATATTGCTTTATTTTGCATTTCAGGATTAAATACTTCCACTTAAAATGCAGAAATTCTGTTGTAGCAACTTTGATAGTGTCACTAATCTATCTTATCCACGAGCCTCCACATGGTGACATGTATGAAAAGACACCAGCAGTCACGCAAGTCTGATGAAAGAAATCAATGCTGCACTTTAAGTCATAGCAGTGAAACTCTTCTGAAGTTAATCGGTGGGTTACTGATTAATTTCTAGTGTCTCTGGTGGCCTGAAAGAAGAAATCCATGGAACCCTTGTGAGTTAGCTCTTACTATTATGGAGGCTTATTATGCAAGGTAAAAGAGAACTGAATGCTGAAACAAGGGCGTGTCCATGTGGAAATGGGGATTGTACAATAAGGTTTCCAAGTTTTTCACATTCTCCTGCCTTGTTATTTCTAGATTGGGTCAACTAAAGAGAGGCAAACATGCCACAAGAGTTTAATAGTCTCCCCTGCTTTCTTGGAAATCCTAGAAAGGCATCTAAGCCAGTGCATTACACTGGATTCCGTCTGGACATCCAGTCCTGCACAAGTCCACTCCATCTAGAGCTATGGAGTCTCTCCAGTCTTCTTACTGACATCCACATTACTACTGTCATGGCTGTGTTCATGTGTCCTATTAGTTGTCTAGGTCATAGAATACTCACATATTTGGCCAGGGAGGCTACTTTGAAAAAATTTACATTTAAATCAACAGAATAAGAGGTTTGTCATTTCTTGGAGGACTGATGAGAACAAAATAGCTAATTCCAAATAAAAATGAACTTTCTTTGTCCTAATGGTCTTGAGCTAGGATATTAGTTTATTTCCAAGTTTCAGACTTGAGCATATTCATGTCTACTGCAGGTTTTCAGCATTCTACTCATCCTGTAATGTTCTTCTCCAAAATCACATGAAAAAAAAAATTCTCAAATACATATCACTAGGCACATGGGTGTACAGAAAGATTTTCACCCATCCATTTAATAGTCATCTATTTATCTATCATCTATATGTCTATAATCTATCCATCCATTTATATAAAATAATAAGACACATTTAGATGGAAATATATAGAAAATTGAGAAGGGGTAGAAAGAAACAAAAGAAAATAATTTGGGGTGGTAATATGATCAATATGTATAAAAGTATCATAATAAACCTATTATATATAATAGTATATATGCTACTACAAACTTAAAAAAAATACATCTCATAGATTCTATTTTCTGTCCATCTACTTATGTGTCTATTGATCAATTTAACATCTATCCATCATATCAACCTACCATCTTATCTATTTATGCTTATCTAGTAAGCTTATATGTATCTATGTTTCTATCTCAAGGTGCACCTTGAATTGCATAACAAGTTTTGATTTTCTTTCATATACTTGTATTTTCATAATTGCATTTTCAAAAATTTACTGAATCATTTTCAAAGAATTATTCAAATAGAATCATTTGGAGCATTGTCTTCCAAATTCTACTTTGGCTGGAAACTCATAGTATGTGCAGGATCTTGGGTTATCCCCACACCTGCCTGGTTGGAACCTCCACTGTGTCATCATTCAAGAGCTTGGTGTGCACTTCAGCTCAAAGGAAGGAAACTTTGACCTTTGCATCACCTTGAGCAGATCCACTGAGCTATATGTCATCTTCATTTCTAATGACATGATTAATCATGTCTTCAGGTCCCATCATAGAAAACCACCATGATATGGCTTGTCCTACTGGAAGGCACAGATAGTGTCAGATTTAACATCAACACAGCCCTGAAAGAGTGACACTCTGGGGAGAATGTACATCTGGCTGGCATGGCTTTGGTTATGTCATGTGTCCTCTTACACCTTGACTTTGATACTTTCATCTCACACTACTGGGCTCATATGTCCTCTGAGTATCTGGAGGTTTGGTTCTGGTTGAAGAGTTGTGGTTCATCACTGACTTTTTGTACCTTTTCAGGTTTAAAGACCCTGCCTTTGACATTGTCCATTTGATCAGCATTGGAGCACCAAAAAAAAAAAATCATGGGCATTGCTTCAAAATGATTGCCATCAGAGGGAAGGGCAGTTGTCTGCAGGACTCCTTCACTTCCCCAATTTACCACTAACCAAAACAGACAGACAAGCCGTTCTTACTCATCAGAGCTAACATGCTAAAAATTGAACTATTAAAACAAGTTTTTTTACCTAATACTTCATCATCCCATCATCCAAATTCTACTTCAGGATTGTGCTTGGAATACTCCTGAGATGTTGTCTTACTTGAAAAATGTTATTTCAATTAGTTAAATGTCATTCTTTACAAGATTTAGGTCAAATGAGGGGCAAAACTAAATCCGAACTAAACAATATGTGTCTGCAATAAATTTGTGTTCCTGAATTATTCATATATAATGGCATAGGTGACTCTTCAAGCTGTCTGAATTAAGTAGAATTGATTTCTCACTTTCTTATGCTCTGTTGTACAAGCCTTTTTGTACTTTTACTTCTCCCTAACAAATAAAGTATTGATTCATCTGCAACGAACATGTTTTATTTAAACTTTGGTCCCTGTCAGCAAGTTTGTCCTTGGCACCCACAATTCTCTATTTGAACTTTCCCGTTGTCTTTTGATCCTAAAGGCAAAATCCTTTAACCTGGCTGTGCAGTATGAAGTAACAGCATAATGGAATAATAACCTGCCAAGAAGCCTAGCACAGTGTTTTCTAACATTCATCTTGAGTTTTTACTACATTAGATATCCCAAATAAGTAGTCTAGGGGGCTTTATTCTCTTTATGATTTAGAAATTAACGCTGGACAGCATTGCATTGTCTCTGGCATTTTCTGTGAATGTTTTCACTTCCACATTTTCTAAGTTCAAGAACTAGCAAATATGTCTATAGGTAGACTTTTGGAAAAAAACTAGCATTATAGCAAACCCAATATGAGGTATGTGACCCAAATTATAATTATAATATAGTAAATATTTGCCCAGCAAATGAACAGATGAAATTTATATCAGGCTAATTATTTCTTCTAAGTATCTGACTGAACATGAGGAAAACTTGCAAACACATAACTTAGAGTAGCTGCATTGTTTCCTAGCATTCAAGTTGTACATAAAATAAAATTATAAAATATTGAATGGAGTAAGAAATAACAGAGATACAGATAAACTGACATCCATCCATAGTGTCTCCTTAACTTGGGTTTTCACTGTTTCCCACTTGAAGTAAGAAGGCATTGTTTCAGGTTGCATCACCTTCACACTCCAATTCTGGCACTAAGAATGGGGCACAGATATTTGTCCACTTACATGTACAGGTTAAGGCAATCATGATTTTATGATTACTCTCTTCTTATCAATTCTGCATAGGGCCTGCATCAGAACTCCCAACATCAGTTCCGCAAGTCACCCATGGAGATGACTGTTAAATGTCCCTCTATGGGGGCTTCCAAGTAAATATCTTCCAGTTGTATATTTGTTGCTGCAGGTTTAAAGATGCTGCAGATATGCACTCAGTTGCACCTCCTAGCACATTGCATCTGTCAAAATACCAAGTCATTCTTTCTTTAGTAAAACATCTTCTCTGATGATGAGCATATCTCTGCTCTCCTGTGTGACTAAATAAGTCTGCTGTTTGGCAGGAAGGAATAGTTTTTCCTTCTAAGCCATAAGCCTGAGTTGCTGCACAGCCTATTCCAGCTTTCTGGTCCTTCCCTGGAGCACAGGTCTGGAGCACAGGCTACCCACTAGGATATGCAGACTAGGCAGAGCGGTATGGAGCAGAGAGGTTCAGAAGCCACTGTGGATGACATATAATTGAAGGCCTTTCTGTGTAAACAGATAGTCGCTGCTTCCATGGACGCTCAACACAAAACATGTGTCAAGGTAATTGTCTGCATGAATGAGAATGGGGAAAGGCAAAGTCTTTCTTTGTTTTCATTGCCCTGTTAAGATTATTTGCTTCCCAGCTCTCTAGTTCAGTGTGAGTTCCCTAGAGGCTATTCCAAATGCAGATGCCAGAAATTGGTTCTGTTCATAAATTAGTAGTTCTTCCTCTGGGCCCTGATACTTCACATTAGGTTTCTCATATCACTTGGTCCTTTCTCTGGGTGAGTTTACTCTCTGATAATCTGAAGTGTCTTTCTTGGGGAAGATGGCTAGCTTCTTTATCTTGCCAATGTTCTAGTGAGGAGCACTTATAAACTTGAACCTTCCAATACAGGATTTACTCTTGCCTTTTCTTTGCCTGGTCAGATATGGTGGACATTAGATATCTGATCTTAGCAAAAATTAGCTTCCCATGGCTGTGTTAGTTTCCAGGTGACATTGTTCGTGTATCTCAACCCCTCATGTCTGACCACCACTAAAACAGAGGAAGTGGCTTTGATTCTCCCAATTATCCCTGAAAAGAGGCAAATTACTTCCATTAGAGGCTTAAATTAAATTACCTTATTAGATCTGCTTCTTCTTGAACAAAGGGACCAACAACAAACAAGACAGCCCTAAATGTATTTTTAAAACATATCACCTACACATGAGTGATTCAGGACTCCTATCTCATGTCATGATGTTCAGACCCACGATGACTGGATTTAAATCTCTTGTAGAATACGTGGACTAGTCAGGTTGATTAACGTTCTCAGCATTTGCACTGTGATTCTAAGAATAGACCTGAAAAACTGACCCAGCTCAGATGACTGAGCAGTGGTCCATGGGCAAATTAGTTGCTCTCTCAAGAGGTGAGAGGTGTGAATTAGAAAACCGATAAAGTAAAGGAAAATAAAATAAAATAAAAATTGGCAGTCTTTCACGATTTACAGTCACTGTCTTTGGTGAAGTAAACGTAATCACATCGGTTGCCATTTCACTACATTTGCTGCTGGAGTCCATTAGAGCAGGCTAATTTACACAGCTGCGTAATTCATCTGTTTTATTAAGGTTGTTCTTGTATTTATGTTGGAAGTGAATGCGGCCCCTGGCTCAGTGTTATACAATCTTTCTGTGAAAATGCCACAGGGCACGGCAGTTAATAAACCTGGGAATGAGATTACAGCATCCACATTGTTGACATCTGACAAGTTTACTGTGAAAATATTTATGCTGATGCAGGGTCTTACAAAAAGAGACATAAGCATCATCGTTATGAGCCCATTCGAAGTGATTATAGATTATGTTTATAGAAGCCATTATGGGTTCTGTGTATATATATTACTTAAAATATTAGCTTTAGTCTTTCTTACATCTTATTCCCAGGAAAACTTACTTAAGTTGGGTTTACAATTTATGAGGGACAGAAAATTACATCATTGTTGAGAATGGAAAGATGGCTCAGCAGTTAAGGCACTTGCTTCCAGTGCTTAAGGCCCCGGGTTCAATTCCCCAGTACCCACATAAGCCAGAACCCACAAGTTGGTGGCCCTGGTGTGTTCTCTCTCTCTCTCTCTCTCTCTCTCTCTCTCTCTCTCTCTGTATCTGCTTGAAAATGAATAAATAAAATATAAAATAAAATATTAAAAAGAGAAAATTATATCATTGTAGAATGGTGACAATTTAAAGATGAATATTCCATGGTTAAGGTATGCTATAATTCCAACAGGATCGGGCATTTTTATAAAAATGAACCTTTGCTACTGAGAATTTTTTGGGAGTTCTGATGAGTTCTGAAAGCCATGTCCCCTCTATAAATAACTGGCTGTGATAACGGACAAGGCACCGTCTATGTGGCTCCCTTAATGGTACTTACAGGCAAGGTTTCTTACAATTGCAGGTGCTAGTCACTCCCTGAATATGAGCCAAGAACTTTCTTTCAAAGAACTCATTAGCAGCACTGGGTGTAGATAGAAACACTGTCTTTCTTGGAAAAGAAACATAAAGGAGTGTGGGAAAGAATAAGCTGATTCCAGCTATAAGTCAAAAAAACATAGAAGAAACTAAAGAAATAAGTATTACTGAAAACAAACCAAAGATAGTTCTCAGCTCTGTCTCAGACAGAACATCAATTTTGACATAAGATAGACTTGCCCTTGAATCTAGGTATTAAAACTCACATTCAATAAGAAAAGTGCTTTGAGCAATGCCTGACATATGGCAGATACACAATAAAAATATTGATCGATACTAATAAGGACACAGAGGGCAAAATCAAGACCTAACACAATGCCTGCTAGATAATAGAAAACCATCAATATTTATAGAAGGAGTGAATACATTTTCTTAGAAACATTTCAACTGGACATCTCGATGAACTTTGGCACATGGCACTGATGGAGAGGAAGGTGTCAGACAAAATCTGCTGAGCCTTGACGTGCACGAGAGTTAGATATCTTCACACCGTAGAAGTCATGAGAGGTGACAGAAGAAATGGCAACCTCAAATTTTGGAGAGCTGGTTCTAGCATAGACTCTTTTTTATGTATTTAGTGACTTCACATTGGGAACACTGCCTGAGAGACTCTTCGTTTTTATTTATTTTATTTATTTTATTTATTCATTTTCAAGGAGAGAGAGAGAGAGAGAGAGAGAGAGAGAGAGAGAGAGAGAGAGGCCACCACCTTGTGGGTCTGGCTTATGTGGGTACTGGGGAATTGAACCAGGGGCAAGTGCCTTAACCGCTGAGCCATCTTTCCAGCCCTCTTCGTTTTTAGATAAGAATATAAAGCAAGAATACCTGAATAGTCCCTTACACTATTAATGTCCCATGCTTTACCATTCACTGAAAACTCCAGCCTTTTAGATTTGAGGCTACCACAATTCAGACGCTGTTATCATCTACAATCTCATTGTCAGGATCCAACCATTCACTTACAGTTTCTAGGAGAAGTTTTGTCATGGCATGGTGGGAGAAAGCACAGCAGGAGCAGATAGCCAAATATCCCATCTTTACACGAGCAGGCAGGATGTAGAGAGTACAAACTAAGTGTGGCCAGTGAGGCGTGGCTATGCCACTCCAAGGCCCACCCCAGTTACACACTTTCTGCAGTAAGGCTCTACCTCCCAAAGACTATAAAGCCTTCCTAAACAGCACCAATAACTGGATATTGAGTATTCAGATATGTTAGACCTATTCCAAATAGCATTGCACTATCATAATTTATGTCATCCATTTCAATATTTATAATCACCAGTGTTTCTAGGTATCTTTCAATGATATCCTCCCCTCTGACCTTTCACAGATTTAATTCAATTCTTGCCAGGATGACTAGGGTCCCTTAATGTAATGTTCTGGCTCTGTCTTTATATAGTCTATATTTTCCAAAGTCCAGAAAACTAACCCCTTGTTTCCTCATGGTTTTGGCATCAATCTATTTCATGGGTTATTGTGATTATTGATTAATCTGTAAAAATTGTTAGCAAAGTATCTTCCATAGTTATAGTCCATATTAATATTACAGCTCTAATAATGGTGTCAAATGATGGAAAGAAAATGATAATAAGAGAATTTATAGTTTTTATTAATTTTACAATGAAACATATAAAATAGGCATTAAACAATGTTTGTCTAATCGCTTACCTCTCATGAGTATGGAGTTGTCTCCCAAAGACTGACCAAGCTAACAAACCCTCTGAAGATGAGCAGGTTCCAGTTGGTTCTATTTCTACTTAAGAATGTGTGTTCAGAAAGTTCTTTTGTTCAGATCTGTGTAATAGGAACACACAGATTCACTTGGCTCATATTAGAAACTCCATAAATTTTGGGAGAATAAATCAATGCGTGGATGAAACAGAAATGTGGTCATTTGATGGTGATTGATCATTAGTGCATGAGAGAGAAGGTGCATCAGCCTTTAGCCTACAGTTTCATCCAAGACTAGGAAAGTTTGCTCATCCTGCTCATGCAAAGCTTCCTTCTCTGTGATGTTTGTGTTTTGTGTCGTTCTTAAACACACTCAGGGAACCTCAATATTATCCTCAATGTGCTGTCACTATCTCCCCTTCTCAAATATGCTTGAAATATTATTCAAATATTTCTGTATGATCATAATCACAATGTCATCTTTTATAGCCAAAAAGACTTCATATATTAATCTCCAAAACTGGCCAATCTGCAAGTATGGTAATCCTTTCCTTTAAGTTCTTCTCCCAATTTTGGGCCTTCTATACCCTCTTTAAAGTTGCAACTAGGGACTAGGGAGATGGCAGATAGATCTCTATCCTAGCATGAGTACCTGAGTCTGCATTCCCAGCACCCACATAAAAGCCTGACAGGCAGCATTCCCCATTCATGAATACCTGCAGCAAGAAGGGAAGAGGAGATCAGAGAATCTTCAACTCACATGTGGTGAGGGCAGCATCAAAGGGGTCTTGTTTAAGCAAGTTTGAGGGTGAAGAACACAATCTAAAGTGGACTCCACCTTTCATATTCCAATTCAAATTCATGATTATTCTTTGGATCCCTTATTTTTGATGGTTGATGATGAACGAAAACATCCCACCACTATGTTCAACCAAGTTCAATTTACTTGGTCCTTACTTATGAGTGTGTATGTGTGTGTGTGTTGGGGGGGGGTGCGTGCCAGTGCAGGCATGCATGTGGAGGCAAGAGGACAACTGTCCTATCCACCAGTATCTCTTTTTTATTGTCCATAATGAGTTACAATATTTAGTGGGCAAACAATGAATTGTTATCCCCAATTCCCCACTGCCCTCCCCTCCCCAATCCTTGGACAGGTACTTTATTTTTCAAAAAAAAATACTCATTTTCTATTCTTGACATTTTCATAAAAGTCTGTAATGTATTTTGATCTTCATTTATTCTCCTTCTAAGATCATGTAATCTTATAAGAAAACAAGAGAACAATAATAGATAAAAAAAAGGTTTCTTTCCCATCATAACATTCCACAATTCAAAGCTGAACCAATGTGGAAACATCACTTAAAAAATGACTAAATGCTAAAAGCAACCAGGAGAAAACAAATTAGAAACCCCTTACCTTTAGGGAAAATGCAGATTATATCTGAGAGGGCATGAGGTCAACTGTGCCCCATGATGGTATACCTTTAGGAAGCCCAAGGGTCCTTTCTGGGGTTCCCAGCCTTCCATAGTATCTGAGTCTAATTAAATCCCTTTGTGCAAACTTTAAATACACTTAATTATAATAGGTAGACTCAGGATGATTAATTCCAAAAGGAAGTAGGTTAAAGTGCAGGCTCATTTCTTCTGCTAATTAGCTGAAGGATGATCTTCCTTGCCAAGGGGCCAAATGGCAGGAGAGTCATTTCTTCAGTTCAAATCCATTTCTAAATGTCTTTCTGAAGCCTTTAGGCTTTGGAATTTATATTCTATAAAAATTGAATGCTGGGGATTATTTCTTCTTATTTTATACTTAGTTAAGCCCAAGTCAGGGCTCAGTAAAGATCCAAGGATTATAAATTGCCCAATGGCTGTGCAATTGGCACACTCGGTCAGCAAAACTAGCCACGTGGTAATTTTATTCTCATTTCATCACTCTTGAGAGACTGTCCTAACTTCATCGGTTACAATAGTTTTCAGAAACTGTGACTTATTCATTTAAATTTTGATTGTTTCTCATGCAAAGCTTGGTACTGATAAATTAAATCCCCAGAACAGCAGCCCTGCAGTCACTGGCAAAGTACCAGTAGGATGGTCTAGTTAAAAGGGTTTGGGGTGGTAGAACACAGACCCAAGGTGGTTTAAGGAGGGATCTCCACACGGTGGCCCCCATCATTGTAATTGTTCTATATTGTTAAAAAAAAGTAATTGTTACCCTGTTTCAGAATAAACCCAGTAATGATGTATGCAGTCCACATTTTACATTGATGACTGAAAATTCTATCTATATGTAGAAAAAACAAGATAAACAAGTTTCTTCTGATGTTGTGAGATCAATGTAATTAGACTCCTAGTGACTTGCTAAGATGCTCTTAATGATTTCTTATATTAGAGTCAGTGTAAGAATTGAAAATTTTATCCACAAAGTTTCACTAGGGAAGACATGTACCTTTTTGTGGAAAGAAGGACTTGGGCATCCGTTCAGAGATTGAAGACATTTGAGAGCATGGGGTGTAAGCACTGTGCTTTTAACATGACTGATTTCTGCTCAGCCTTTTCATAAGTGAATGATATCCACCTGCTCTCACTTTTCATGCTACTTTCTTGGGATGTATGTATGTGTGTGTGTATGTGTGTATGTGAGTGTGTATACTGTATGCATTATGGGTGGTGTGGGTGTGGTATATGAACATATGAGGGCAGATGTGCAATCCCTGGGTGTGCATGCAGAGTTCAGAGGAGACTGAGGATGCTCTCCAACATCACTCATGAGTGTGTTTACCTGAGATGGACTCTTCCACTGATGCCAAAGTGGCTAGTTTCAATCAAACTGGCTGTTCTTTTGCCTCCACATCCCCCCACCCACACACATGACTGGGCTCACAGGATGTATGATCGTGCCTGGTTCTTTAACATTGGTCCTCAAGATCACACTCAGGCTGCCATAGGCCTTCATGCTTGTGAGTGGCAAGCTCTTTCTCAAGGCACATTCAAGAAACTCTTTCTCAAGGCACATTCAAGAAAGTCTTTATTTATTGTCAATTTTAAGCCAGCAGATATACCTTGTCTGAGATTCATGGGGCCATGTGCCTTTTTGGGTTCTGTTTTCAAATATTCCAAATATATCAGATATCTTTGGGAGATGATACAAACCTAAGCATACCCATTTATGACATACACATTGTCTAGAGATGATTTTATGCTACATACTAAAACCTTTTCCATTTACTTGACAAATATTGATTGACATCACCACTATAGATTCTGACACAGAGGTTTTGTTTATTTCTTTTTTGCTTATGTGTGTGTTATATGCATGTGCTTATATATGTTTGTATGCATATGGTAACGTGTATGTGTGTGTGTGTGTGTGTGTGTGTGTGTGTGTGTGTGTGTAAAACACAGAGGTTGATGCCAAGTGTCTTTCTTGATGCCTCACTACTTTATTCTATTGAGGTAAAATACCTGAATCAAGAGCTCAGAGATTCAGCTTGTCTAGGTTGCACACTTGCCTCAGGAATACCCCATCTGCATCTCCTGACTCCTTGAATAACAGGTGGCCCACTGCATCCACTGACATTTGTATAGGTGTCGGGTTCTGAAATCCAGTCCTCACATATGCATGGGTGTTGGGCCCCAGCCTATCTGAACAACCTTAAGTTAAATTTTAGAATATGGAATAAAGCCAGGCATGGTGGCACACGCCTTTAACCCCAGCATTTGGGAGGCAGAAGTAGTAGCTATCTGATAAGCCTTGATCCTGTTTGTTGAATTCTGTGTAGCTGATAAGCTTTGTTCCTTCTTGCTGAGTTTCATTTTACTGGCAATAACCCTGCCTCCTGAAGATGAACAAACTACCCTGCTGACTGGCTGTAA
Organism: Zapus hudsonius; assembly: GCA_004024765.1. Taxonomy (NCBI): domain Eukaryota; kingdom Metazoa; phylum Chordata; class Mammalia; order Rodentia; family Dipodidae; genus Zapus; species Zapus hudsonius. The sequence continues at coordinate 15,423 of PVHP010007590.1, forward strand.
AACAATGAGCCCTGTACTCTGCTGATTGGCTCCCGCCAAAAAGTTTGAATCTTATTGCTTGAGAGGAATAGGCTGAACAATGCAGCCTCAATTATAAAAAGGCTTTGGGTGCTCAAATAAAATGAGATTTGCCCAACATTTCTCCTGGTCGCGTGTGTGGATGTCTCACCTCTCCCCGATGGAGCCCTTTCTCCTGCATGGGAAGTGCTTTATTTTCTTTATTCAAACTCCATGTTTACTTATTTTTAACTGATGAAACTGTATGTCGAGAAAACAAGTCTATAGTTCTTTACTAACTTATTTAGACCAGTTTAAAGCAGTTTTATATTCCCAACATGTTTCAGAAGAATACAGAGATTTTTCCATCTATCTTACCAACATAAATAACCTCCCCAATTACCAACACCCCACCACCACTAGAATGGTAAATTGAAACTCCATTGAGCTCATATAATAATCACTTAAAGCCTGTAAGGCTCACTATACTGTTGTGGGTTCTGCCTGTGCCTGTCATTGTAGCTCCAACATGGTGTTTTCACTGTCCTGAAAACCCACCACATACCCTATATTCACCCCTGCCTTTATTGTCCCTTTTCTACTTGGAGCTGCAACAGCTGAGAAGGTGTTTAAAACCCAACAGCTTATCGCTTTAATTTCAGCATATTCTCTTCCAAGTCGAGTATCATCAACAGGGCACCACTCCGTAAATGTGAAATGAATGCTCTCATAAAACACAAAAATAAATTATTAATTTTCCTCCTACTTTATTTTGATTTTATATAGGATTCAATCTGGGGTAATGAAATAGAGACAGACCTTCCCATCTCCATTAAAGTTATGTTAACATGGGCGTTTGATAAGAATAACATTTAATCGGTATCAGTAGCCTTCTCTACGTTAACATCGCTTCCCTCCTTTGCTTTTTTTCTCCTCTTTAATTCATTATCTTGTCAAGAATAGAGGTTTTAGAACATGTCTTTTTTTGGCATCTCGCACAAAGCACTCTCCAGGGAGCAGAGCACAAGGCAGTTCCCGTGTTCTGCAGCCTTGAGTCCTTCAGGGAAATAAAGATGTCTGAGGAGAGAGCGTACCTCAGAACCCATCCGTGAGTGTGTATCAGCAACTCATCTGCATGGTGAAATTATTTTCTCTACATGCTGACCTCACATCTTGAGTTAGCCAGGCTAAAATTATATCCAGACAATCCAAGTCTACCCCAGGGAATTTACCAGAAGGAAAGTAAATATATTAATTTCACATTTGACAATGATTTGACTTCTCGGTTTACACACTGTCTTGACACATCTCTGGTTCCCTGTCACATGCACTCCTAAGACCTCATCAGTCCCAGGGTGACTTCTACACCTCTGGGTCCCTCTGTCGTGATGCCTGCAATGGGGGTGGAATTTACTGTGGTAGAAGTGTGTGGAGTTAGGGATTAGCTACCCAGGTTCCTGCCTCAGTTAAGCACTCATTGGTCTACTAATTATAATGATACAGAATTGAGGGTTCACTGACAGATGAGAAGACAACAACCACACAAATAAGAGTGTAAATTTATAACATTCATTCACTTAAGACATATTTATTGAGTTTACCAACACACTGGCATCCATCATTATATGAGGGCTCTTCCACTAAGCCCAGCTGGTTTTATTGATCATCAATGAGTGTTTAACTGAGGCAGGAACCTCAACCACCATTACTCAGGGAACTCTGTGGAAGAGGGGGTAGAAATATTATAAAAGCCACGGTGAGGGAGAATATCCAGAGACATTGCCCCCTTATCAACAACACACAGAGGAAAAAAAACTGGCTACTACTTGTACAATTCATAACCCCTGTGCCATGGACTGGCCCAGCAATCCCACTGAGAAGGGCCTGCAGTGAGTTGGGGACAGGGAGGAGGGAAATGGGGGTACTATCACAAGGCTTGTTCATACATTATATCTAACTATTAACAATAAATAAGTTAAAATAAAAAGTAATTACTGAATAACCAGAAAGCATACTTCTATTTATAAATTTTAATTAATATCTGTTAATTGGTATGTGACTTACATTGAAATTTTTGATACATATACGGATTGTTCAAGATTCTCTATAGAACTAAGACATTATTAATAAAGCATTAAGACACACATCTATACACACCAAATAAACTATATACTGCTCTAACAGATTTTTTTTAAATATAAATTTATTGTCCATAATGAGTTACATTATTTAGTGGGCAAACCATGAGTTGTTATCCCAAATTCTCCAATTCCCCCCTCCCCCTCCCTGATAAGTTGGATATCCTCCTCCGTGGGCTGTCTGTATTAGTCCTGTGGCAAGGGACATATAGGTATACCTGTATATAAAATGTATAGTTATGTGTTATATGATTGTGTGTTTCAAAATCAAGAGACAATATTCAAAATAGTGAGGTGATCCATATATTCTCATATCAAAAATGCTCATTTCTTGGGCTAAATAGATGGCTCAGCAGTCAAAGGCACTTGCCTGCAAAGCCTGGCAGCCTAGGTTTTTTTCCCAAGTACCCTTATAAAGCCAGATGTACAAATTAGCACATGAATCTGGGGTTTGTTTGCAATGGCAAGAGATACTGACCTGCCCATTGTCTGGCTATCATTCTCTCTCTCTCAAATAAACATATGAAATAATTTGAAAATAAGTAAATATTGCACTGTACATAAAATATTCTACAATCTGATTTTTTAGAAGTATTCATTTCCTGAAGAGTTTTTAAGAAAAACATAAATATGAGCCTGAGGGAGAATAAATACTTGGTATAGGAAAATGTATAAATAAGCAAATAATATGAGAAAAATGGGGACTGTCTATTTCCTGAAAACAAATGAATAATATGAATAATGTTGGATGTAGTTTCCCACAGACACCTAGTTCTCACCCGCTTGATCCTACATTCCTGCTGAGTTTCCTCAATCTAAACTCTTCGTCCTGAATTATTTCTATGACACACCCCTCCTCACAAAACATGTGGCCTGGCATCCATTACTCTTTCGCCCTCTCACTTTACACTTGAGCCTATGTTCTTAATCATTCTGTCAATCTTGAGAACAGGGTCCTCTGTTGCAGCTTGCATGTTTGTGTCCTTCAGTATGTTGAAGACTTAGCCATTCACTGAATGATATTTGGTAATGGGGCCCTTGAAAAAGAAGTTTAAATGTATCACACCCTAAAACAAGATGATGTGATTACTAATATAAAAATATAAAAACTGAGGGGCTAGAGGGAGTGTTCTCTCTCTCTCTCTCTCTCTCTCTCTCTCTCTCTCTCTCTCTCTCTCTTTCTCCACACACACACACACACACACACACACACACACACACACACACACATCTGCCAACACTGGATCTATAATCTCACATTATAGTCCAGACTGGGAAAGAACATATCCCTGTGTTTAAGTTACCCAGACTACTGAATCTTTCTGATAGTTTGAGCTAACTCAACCTTCTCCAAGGAATGTAAGATAAACCATAAGAATTCATGTAAATTCTCCAATGGAGCTATTAGAGATGCTTCCTCTGCAGGAATCACTTAGCTGCTAACCATGGAATACTGCTTCTGGGCAGTTGGAAGTAGCTACCACACCTCTTGAGTAACAAATACAAATAATTAGCTGTCTGGATGCAACATGTAAAGAAGTACAGCTCAGACCTTGGACTGGAGACCACAGAAAATAGGCTGAAGAGATGGCTCAGTGGTTAAGGCATTGCCTGAGTAGCAGAAGGACCTGAGTCAATTCCTCAGGACCAACATAAAGCCAGATGCACAAGGTGGTGCATGTCTGCCATTCCTTTGCAGAGGCTGGAGGACCTAGCCCACTCCTTCTCCTCTCTCACTCTCTCAAATAAATAAATAAAATCCTTTATAAAAAAGCACTGACCCCTGAGAGAATGGACGTATACACTATTCTCACATTAATATGACTTTTGGACTGAGGCATGATCTTTAAATACTCTCCCTGAATTCAAATATTTCTTCCTTGGAGGAAAGGGGCACATAAGATGGAGGTAATTCATGAAACATACAAGATTCGGGATGCTCAGAAAATCACAAAATTCATAAGGTCCCTCCTTTTTCAAGGTTATATAAGTAGGAAAAATGCAGAAGAGCACATCCTCTTAGTTAGAACTGTCTACAACTTGCCCCAAGATTCAACTTCCAGGAATGTTCATCCATCCATAATAAGGTGAATTTATTAGAGATCCGTGTGCTTTGAGTCATTTATGATCCTGCAAGTGATCTCTCACCCATACTCCTCTGAGTACCTTCTCACCCATGCTCCTGTGAATAAACCCTCCCCCATGCTGCTATATGTAACCCCTTACCTGTGCTTCTGTAAAACAAAATAAACTGTTGAATCTCCAAAGTTGACTTTCATGGAATCATTCATTTGGTCTGGTGTTGGTGCTGATCTGGATTGAATAGGCGTTTGATCACATCTCCAGAAAAAGCCCCACATTTTTCCAAACTGCAGTGTAAGTAAGCACACCCAAGGAGAGAATACCCGTTCCTCTGTCTGCTATGGAGAGAGAAGTTTAAACTACTGCATTGGTTTTTATATGCTTGGCCAGGCATTGACATGTCTGTGTCTCCTGGGGTCTGTCCCTGTTTTAATAAAGACACCAGAACTCAAGCAGGAATCTCTATCTTAGTGACATTTTGCACTCTCAATACATCGCGAAGTTCCCAGCTCTAAGCACCATAATCAAGCGTAGTTTTCATTCTCTCAGTACTTCACACTGGGGTGAGGGAGTCAGCAAAATTCTTGGGGGTGTCACATCAAAACCACAGCCTGCAATGAAGCACAAATCATTGGGCAAAGTACCAGGGAAAGAGACATAGGCAAGACTCCTCCAAGTTTTCTGTGAGCTTAAAATCATTTTCAAGCAGAGAGAAAATAATTGCTGAGGTAAATTTAACATTATCATAATAAATTCAGCAAAGAATGAAAAGAAGCCATTAAAAATGTAAAGGCAACTCATAGGCTGGAAGATATAGAACTATTTCAATTCCTTTATTTGCCAAACCGTTGCTGTTAGTAACTCTTGAAGAAAGCTTGCAACTCTTTTATATGACAAGAAGGAACTGGATTAAACATGGGAAATAAAATATGAATAGATATCTAAAGATATATAATGGCTAATGAAATATTGAAGATGATTTACATACAGTGGGATCACAAATAAAGCTTCAATAGGGTGTTCTTTTCCTCTCAAAACAGTAGCCAATATTGGGAAAATCTGACCATAAAATATATTGCTAAGAAGCTGAACATTTCATACTTGATAAACTATGAGTAGTGGGATGTATAATTCTAACATAGTTTCTGCATTGTTCTTCTTGTTGTAGTATTGTGAATGGGTCACAAGGCCGTGGGCCTGTTATGTGAGGGCTATGCCACTGAGCCACATCCATGGTCCAAATACCATCCTTTGGGTGCTGAGGTTTTATTTTTCTTCTTTAATATAAACACAAGCTAGAGGTGTCATACAACCCCAGCAGTATAATCCATCTATCTATTCTCAGTTTCTATCATATAGAGAGATATATAGATCTATCTATCTAGCTATATCTATCTATCTATCTATTAGATAGATAGAGAGAGAGAGATGAAAACATATGGTTTCATATGTGCACAAGAACGTTTATAATAGCTTTATTCTTCATAGCCCAGTTTGAGTAAACTCAAATCTTTGTCAGCAGGAAGAGAAAAATTCAAACTATATTGATACAAAGTTAATACAGTTCAGCAGGAAAAAAAATGCATACCTTCTGATACTTGCAATGACTGAAACTAATTTAGGAATGTGATAAGAAGATGAACATAAATACACATACTGAAGGTTCTTTTACGTAAATTATAGGGCAAAAGTCAAATTCTGTTGATAAAATATAGCCAGTAGTTGTTTCAAGGCTGCAGATTAACTGAAAGGGACAATGAGGCAAATTTGTTATTTTAACAATACTTTCACTTTTATAAATAAAATAACACAAATATGTTCAGTATGTGAATGCATATAGTTAACTTGTTATACCCCGAGTATCATTGAGCAAAAGAAGCTACTAATACACAGAAAAACCTGGGTTATGATCATAGTAAGTATTCCCAGTGAAAAGTCTATCTGCAGGAGGCAGTATTGTTAAATCCATTCATATTTCCAGGAATATCAGAACTGCTCTGTGGCACAGATGTGGAGTGAGGAGATGGGAAAGGTCAAAAGAAGAGCATATTCAGGGACGTGAGGACACGTGTCTGAATACCTGAGCGTTCATTCCCTTCTTATTGAAACCACATATATTAACACTTGTCTAATTGAGTACTTGAGTCCATGCAGTTCATTGTGGGTTGGTTAGAGTTTAATAGATCCCACTGCCTTCAGTGTTCTCACGGGCTTGCTGGCCAGCAGGCCAGGGAAGGCAGTGGGTGAGACTTTTGGTTCTGTGCTAACACCAGTCAGCATGCGCTTGCTCAGTGCAGCTGCTGATGCTACAAGGGTGCCTCTTAGTCTTCCTAATGACACAAGAAGCAGAAGTGGTTCTGCCTGTACCTGAGTCCTGCTACACTGGTTGGGGCTTCTGGCCCTGTTGTGAGCACATGGCAACTTCACCCCTGGGGTTCTGGTGGAAACTCTTCAGAGTTTCACTGCACAGACACCCCCCCTTCCCGCAGTGGGAGGAAAAGGTGGGAGTAGGAGGGAAGGTATGGGAAGGAAGTTGATGCTGCAGGCAAGAACTGGACAGTCCTGCAGTTAGGGTAAGTGCAGATGTGGGTGTGTATGTGTGGGATGCATGTCTGAAGCACTTACTATTGGTCACCTGGGTGGCAGCAGGTGGTCCAAAGTCAACAGGTGTTTATTGAGGTTGAAAATCCAGGATGCCACTTGCTGTGAAAGCAATGTTGAGCTGCTGGTGTTGTTCAGCTCACAGCTGCTGCTGAGGCAGCTTGGCTGTTCAGAAGGACTGAACTCCCGGTCGGCTTCCATAGACCAAACCAGAGGTGGGCCGAGGGACAGCTCCACTGGATAATCTTGGGTGGTAGCTGAAAGGTGGCCCCAAAGGGATCTGGGCCTGCAAAGGGTTGACAGCAGTTGGAGGATGGAAGATAACAGAGTGGGCAGCAGCTGTGTTATCCATCGGTGCAACAGTTTCTTCTTTTTTTCTTCTCCTCTTTCTTTGCTTCATTGTTATCCACTTTCTCTTCCTTATCTTCCTCCTTTTCTTCCACCCCTTCTTTCTTCTTCTTCTCTTCTCTATTCTCCCCTCTCTACATTCTCTCTGGCCCCTACTGCAGTGTCCGTTGGACCAAGAATTGGATGGTGTCCAGTAGTCTCCTAGGCTCCTCAGCCTGTTGTCCCAGGGGCACTGGAAGGGAAGGCGGGACATTGGGATTTAGAGAAGCAGTGCTCACAGTTCTCTGGGGCCAGTATTTCCCACAGTTGTGAGTGGTTATCATAGGCTTTGCCTCCTGGGGTGCTGAAGAGGTTGGTATGCAGAAGTGCTGGGTGATAATCTGACCTGGACACTGATAAAATGGCCCTGGCAGGAGCAGCTGGATGATGTGGGCCAAGCAGGATCGGCTGGGGAGCTAGATGACTCAGAGAGGGAAGATTCAGTGAGGGCTGGTGGCAGGATGGATGACTAGGCTTCCTCAGCCAGCCTTCCATATTCAAAATTCCTGCTGTAAGGATCCACATCAGCATGTCTCAAAGCGGGAGAGCTCACTCCTAGTGTCTCTTACTTGTGGCTGCTGAGAACCACTGGGTCTTATGAAGTCCACCTGGAGCTTATGACACATTGGCCATTGTGACATCCTGCTGGGTTCTTGACCAATAGGGTGCATCATAGGGGCAGTTGGGTGATGAGCTCATAGAATGTGAGGGAGAGGTAAAGAGGCAACAACCCTGAGCAAGGGAGACGCCTATTGGTCTTTACAGCTCCTGAACTTTCTGATATTCCTGTGGATGTTGACAACAAGATGTGCCACTGTGTAGGTAGTAGCGATCACGGTCATACCCAATAGAGCTCCTGATATCTGTCAGGGCACAGCATGCTGAAAGCCCAGGGCACAGGACACAGGGCACAGGCAACCCACATCCTGCCACACCTCCAGGGGCCACTCCTGAGTCTCTGTATTCTTGAATCAGGTCATCTTTTCAGTGATCACCCTAGGTACCCTTGGCACCCTGTACTATCTGGTGTCTGAGCAAAGTCATGGGTCTCTGAGTGACTGGATGCTGCAGCCAAAATCTGTTCCTGAAAGATGGTTCTATTCATTTCCTTTTAGACATTGGATAAAACCACTTTGAAGAGTTGGGATGTATCTCAGTGGGTAGAGTGCTTGACTACCATGCACCAGGATTGCAAACTCAAATTCGTGATCCTGGCACTAATGTGTTTAATGCAGGAGGATCAAAAGTTCCAGTCATCCACTGCTACACAGCCAGTTCGAGACAGCTCTACTTTCAAAGAAACATGAAAAACAGTTGAAAACACAGGCCTCCCAGGACTCCAGCCTTTCCCTAGAGACCCAACGCTACCCAAGTGTCTACATGGTTGGAGCAAGGATTTGGAGTTTCTCAAGAAGCACAGTCAGTCACATTTTCCAGAGTATTTATATTCTTTTGGCCCATCTTGTTTATTCTGAAAACGTGGCTAATTATGTTTTGACCCACACATTTGTGTTTTTAGCCACAAGTTGGTGATGATTCTCCAGGCATCATACTGAGCAGACGCATCACCCCTACATGGTGTGAATTGCAGATCATCAGTATTTCAGAAATTTATTTATTTATAAGTTTTATGGAAAGGTCCATTTCTTAGAGGCAACAAACAGAAGGATCCTGGCTTTTAATCCAGTCTATAATTCTGTGTCTTTTTATCAGAGTGTTGAGGCCATTGATATTAAGAGTTATTATTGAAAGGTGTGTACTTATTCTTGCCATTTCTTGCTTTTGTAGTTTTTCCCATTTTCCCTTTACTCTCTTGTAGTACCTATTATTTGAATATGGTTTATTTTCTTGTTTTCTCATGTATGTGATTTTTTTTTTTCTTTTCAACCTGAAGGATCCCTTCAGGTATTTTCTGTAGAGCTGGCTTTGCAGACATATATTCCTTAGCCTGTCTTTGTTGTGGAAAGTCCTTATTTCTCTTTCAATTGTGATGGATAACTTTGCTGGTATAGTAATCTTGGCTGAGAGTTGTTATCTTTTAGAACTTGGAATGCATTATTCCACACCCTTCTGGCTTTTAAGATACTTGTTGAGTAATCTGCTGTTATTCTGATGGGCTTCCCTTTGTAAGTTACTTGAGGCTTCTCTCTTACTGCCTTCACAATATTTTCTTTGGTCAGTGAGTTCCGTAGTTTAATCACAACATGGAGTGTAGAGGTTCTTTCCTGGATTTGTCTGTTTGGTCTTCTAAATGCTTCCTGTATCTGCATTTGCACAACTTTCCCTATTGGGAGAAATTCTATGATTTTGTTGAAAATATCTTGGAGAAATTTTGATTGCACAACATTATAATGTAGAAGTTTGTTCACAATCAGGATGCAGATTACATTTTCATTTGAAATAATGCATAATTTGAAGGCTGGAGACATTGCTCCATGGGTAAAGCACTGGCTATCCAACCAGTGACCTGAATATGAATCCCCAGAATTTATGTAAAAATATGTAGTTTGAGTGTCTGGAATCCCAGCACACTTACAGAGAGGAGGGTAGAGAGAGAAGAATCCCAAAGCTTGCAGTCAGCTATCTTAAAGAACATATCTATGAACAAGAAGGAGACCCTGCCTCAAAACAAGGTGGAAGGCATTCCCACTTGAGGTTTTCCTCTGACCTCCATATGTTCTGTGGTATATGTGTATTTCCATACACACACACACACACACACACACACACACACACACACATACAACTAAAAACTAGAAAGTTTCATTTATATTTATAAAATGTTCCAGAGTACAAGAACTTCTTGAATTGCTCACACCGTTTCCTCCAGAGTTAGAATTTTGCAATATAGATTTGCAATCGATGCCATAATTCCATCGCCTCATGTTTCCTTATGTTTCATCCAATTTTAAGTTTCTGTTTCAGGATCCTCTCCAGGAGACCGTCGAACATTTGGTTGGCATGTCTCCTTAAGCCTCCCTTAGTGGTGACAGTGTCTGAAAACTGTCTCTGATGACAATTGACAGTTTTGCATTTTGTAGAAATCTCTTGTGATTTGCCTGGTGTTTTTTCTTACCATTAGTCTGAGGTTATGTATTCTTGGGATAAAGTCCATGGAGGAAAATACATTTTATCACATTAAATATCCAGCAGATCCACTACTGAGACTATACATAATGTAAATGTGATGATTATGTGAAAGAGATATCTGTACCCAGGTTCATTGTACCACTATTCAAAGTAGTCAAAATGACCATCCAGTGATAACTGCATAGGCAAGTTAAATGTGGTATACATGCCCAATACGAGGTTACTCAGCCATAAAATACAGGATACCATCATTTGCAGCAATGTGGACGGGATTGGAAAACTTATATTAAGTGAAATTAAAAGGAAAAAAAGCTGCATATTCTCAGTTACAAGTGGAAGATAAAGGTTGATCTCCTAAGAATAGTGATTACCAGAGCCTAGCAAAATGGCAAGAATGAGGCTGGGGAGAAAACAGTGAATGGGTAGAAGGCTAAAATTGGAAAGGAGGAATAACTTCTAATATTGGAAAGCAGTGATACAACCTGTGTCCCATGGGTTGGGAGAGCATGTCCACACAAAGGACATGTGTTGTGTAGCAAATTCCTCTGGATTGAATCATTTCTTCTGGTGGGAAGGAGAGAGGGAGGCTCTGGAGACTCAGGAAATCAAGTCTGGGAGAGCTAAAACTTGAGAGTTCATACAACCACTCCTGGAGACTACAGGAGCAGTAAAATAAACTGTTGAGGGGCAGTGTTGTGTAGCAATTGAAATATTCCCTTCTGATGGGAGGAGGAAAGAAGTTTAGGAGATTCAGGAGGTCAACAATTCTGGGCTGGAGAGATGGTTTATCGGTTAAGGTGCTTGCCTGTAAAGCCTAACGTCCTGGGTTCAATTTCCCAGGAACGATGTAAAGTGAGATGCTCAAAGTGGTGCATGTATCTGGAGTTTGCAGTAAATGAAGCCCTTGCATGTTCTCTCTCTCTCTCTCTCAAACACACACTCTCTCTCCTATCCCTGCTTGCAAATAAATCAATAAAAATAATCTGTAATGATGTTGTTGCTTAGAAATAAAAGCAGATGATTCAACATCTGAAAACTGAAGAGTCCTTCTCAACTTGAACTGAGGTTCATGGTGTCATTTCTCCACTTCAGAACTCAAAGCACCTGCTTCTTAAATCTCTCCAATTTCCCTGCTCACTGGGAGTCTGTACATCCTGTATCTATACTTTACTGTCAATGAAAATGGCACTGATTTACAATGCTTACCAAACTCTATCAAATATAATTAATAAATAAAATGTTCAAAATTATTTGGAGTTCTGTGCACTTGTCCTGTCTTCTTAAATATTAACTTGTGTAAATATCAGGTTTACCAATCCAGATATTCATTATGCAGCATTAGAAAGTCAATAGTCCCAAAATCTACTGTAGTATTTTTGTCTAAGACATCAAATGCGTCAAAATGAAATAGTATCTGAGTTTTTTTTTTATTTAAGGATACTAATGGCTTATGGATTCTAGAGCCTTGTCCGTATAGTCGTTAATTTTTGAGAGAAAAGAAAACTTGTTAAGATTATTATGTGAGTTTTGAGTCCCTTCTGACAACCCTCAACCCATGACTAAAAGCAAAATGCAAAAGCTGAAGAGATGCCCTTCTTCTCTCACACTCACTCCTTGAACTACCCCTGCTATCAGCTCAGTAACATGGAGCTTTCTTTGATCAGCTCTTCATGGAAATGTTTCTTAAGAAACCAGAGCCCTAGACTTGGCCACTTCCCTAATTACCACAATTCACCCAACCCTGTACTTCCTCTTTTAACATTCCACTCCATTAGGAAAGGCCATCATATTTTCTGAACTGATGAAATTAAACTCACACATAATTTTCTAGTCATCATAAGTTTTACAAGGAGCTCATCTATCAGTTTTGGCAAGGGAATGAGAATGTGACACTAGAAAGTGCCATTATGCTGCCATCAAATTAGAGATACTTAAATTAGGTGGACTAAAATTTTGTCTGGCTTTTATTGTCCTCATTTGTCTACATCTTAAATACATGTTTTTCAAGGCTGGCCACTTAACTGACATCAATATTTCTCTCAGTACAGAAAGGAAATCTCACTTTCCAGGCATTTTCAATCACAGATATTATACGAAAAGTGAATTTGTAAGTTAATGTACTGATCATCAGTTGATGAAATAAAGCCATTTTACCTGCTTTAATACATAAAATATCAAATGCAACCTATATCGCTGATCTACATTTGGTATTTGGCATGATTTCTAGAGCCTCAACTCTCAATTTCTTCTACTTAACAAGTATTAAGCAATGGTGATCTACTGGTACCTACTGGGCATTACATGAAATTAAGAAATGCATGAGACACAGCATCTCCTTACTAAGAGTTACATCTCAGTAAGAAAAATCAATTGTTTAAACAAACCACTTAACCATATAAGATTCAAGGAACAGTTACTAGAAATATCATTTTGTGAATGCTCAGGCACAAAGCACTCATGAATGTATTCACAATCAAAGGAATGCTTAAAAAGATGAACTAGTTAAAAAATCACCTATATATTATTACCTTGCTCGCCCAATTCTGTGTTTATGATGGCAGGAAGGGCAGGGGCCAGGATATAGGACTTCTGATAAGTTATTTGCAGGATGTCTGTGAGGGCTGAGAAGGGATACATGAGGAATTGTGTGCATAGGAAAGATGTAGTACACAGTCCAAAACGAGTGTCCCATGAATTATCCTTGAAGGGGAACCAGGAAGGAAGGCTTGTCTTTTTAAGAGGAACAGAGACACTTAGAAAAACAACAAAGAGAAAACCAGAGCCTGCAAGATCAGAATGACAAACACAAAAAAAGTCTGTTTTTAAATAAGAAATTGCATATTGTCGTAGTCAGCCACATGCTACTGGGACGAATCTTCAAACCAGGCACAATTTGGGGGAGGAAAGTATTTATTAAAACTACAGATTGAGGGGAAGTTCTGTAACAGCAAAAGAGGCTGGCCCTCTTACACAGGTCTGAGCAGAGAGAAAAACCCATCACCTATACCACACACACAAAACAGGGAACAGGCAGGAAGGCCAAGGAGAGAATTTCTTCCCCTTTATATAGGCTTAGGGTGGGGTCTTGCAACCCTTCCCCAGACTTAATGGCTTCCTGAGTCTCTGGAATTTCCTTCCTACACTGCCCACACAGGAAAGGATGTTTATTTCCAGCTTCTTTGAGCTTCTTTACATCCTGCCCCTTGCTGAGAGGCTGCCTTCCTGCAAACATCCTCAGAGACCCACCCAAGATAATTAAAAAGATCAAGTTGACAACAAAACCTAACCATCACATATTATTTTGAAAAGTTTCCTAATGTAAAACTACTAAAAGTTGACACTGAGACCACCTTTAAAACACTGGTGAGCATAAGAATAAAGGGTTTCACAAATGACACCGAGAAAAAAAATAATTACTCACTGTGGATGTTTGAAAAATTCTTACAAACTGCTCATACATTCTGTACTTATACTAATAATTACATGAACCCTTTTTTGGACTAAAAAAGGTTTTTTTCTTTAAAATTTAGAGGACATGTTAAAAAAAATTAAGTGATCATCTCAAAGTCACACTACCAAAAACATTAGTAGGAATATAGTTGATAATCTAAATTATTCAAATGAAATCATATATTTGATTGTCTAAACAATTATGCCTAAATTCATACACAAATGTGTGCTTATTTAACAATGGGAACATGATTGATGTATAGGAGTTAATTGAGGTATTATTCACATGCTAATATAGAGATAATCAATACAAAAACAAGTTAGTTTTAGGCTATCCTATCTGTAAGAATGGTATGCATACACTTTCTAAATGTAACTATTGTTGAATTTCCATTGGCTTTGAATTTTTATAAAACGCTATGAAAAGCAAATAATACTGACCTCCAATCTAGGTGAAGACTAATTTAAAATAATGCCTGTTTCTGACCAATGCTGACATCCTCCATCTTATTTTTCCCCATCTTACTCTGGTGGACTCTCTTCAGCTATATCTGAAGCTATTCCAGAAATTCAGATCTATGCAGTAGTGTAGTTGACCTAGCCCTTAGTTCCCCGAATCTGATGCTTACCCAGAAATAGAAGAAGCCAAACTCTGGAGGGCAAACCACTGCCTCCTGGTAGCCACTCTGGATGTCAGAAAGTAGATCATCACGTTTCACAGTCCCAGCAAATTGTAGTGATGGCAGGTAGGCCGGCCTAAATGACAATTTACAGTTTGTTTGGATCTGGCAACAGGTTGACAACACAGTCAATGTACACTAGAAACTTCAAAGCCAAATTACAGCTCTCGGGTATCTGAGTTCACTGTTAATATTGATTCATTCCCCCAGGATGTTACCATAAGAAAACATCCAAAATTCTTTTTCAGCTGTTTCAGCAGTCATCATGTTTCTCCAGGATTTGGGTTGAAAACTGGATGGTTAATGTGTCATGTGTTGTATTCCCTTCGATGTAACTCAATATTCATTGTGAGTTGGGGGTCACTGGGGCATATTTCAAAGGATATTTCTCTAGAAATGGGGATAAAACTATCTTGAGATGTCATCCCACTAACAAGATGCCTGTCCTTCCAGCAGCCGCCATGACCTTGAGCCTCAGGTTTTTCAATGTGTCAGATATGGAGAATAACTGCATGCTCTCTTAGCTAACATATCAGGTAAGGGAGAAAGATGCATGTACCAGTCATTTATAACCCAAAGGCCTTCCACTTGTCAGAGACTGGTGCTTCAGTTCTGAATTCACTGTTATGAGAAGAAACAAAGGCCTATTCTAGGATTCTGTCTGTGTCCACATGGAGTATGTCCTTGGCCACATCGCACAGGCTCATCTATAAAAAGAGAGGGAAGGACCTAATCATAACAGAGTAGCTTTCAGCTTCTGAGCTCTAGTATCCTAGGATATGTGTTATTAATGCAGGCTCTGTATATAACCTATTGGTATTTCTTCCAGTTTCCCTGAAAGGACCATTTCTCAACTATTTCACACTTTCCACGTTTCTTCTCCTTCACCACTTTCCCACGGGAAATCCCACATCATACACATGTCTGGTCTTTTCAAGAACTATACTCTCCTGCTATGTTTCTCTTGATATTCATAGCCTTTCCAAATTAAATAGCATTAGCACATTTAAAGTAGCAGGCAGGCATCTACTTCATTCTTCATTCTTCGTATGATAATCCACACGAAGGGAGGCAGTGTGTGTGAGATTCAAAGAGAATAAATAGCCTGTTAACTTGTAAAGCTGAGGAAAGTACCGGGTGAATAGTGACATATACAGACGTGCTTGGAGGGTTCGACATGGCAGGCAGCTCACTGCAAAGTTAGATCTGCTTCAAACACATTTCATTAAGGGACAAATGTTCTGAAAAGAATTACTGAAGCTGAAGCTAGAACGAAAGGGCAGGGTAAGGAAAATGCAACATTAACTGGTAATACATTAAACAGTTGTAAAGGCTTGGGCAGAAAATGGAAGACGTCACTATATTTCTCTCGTTGCATGCAGAAAATTCACTTAGTAGTGAATCTGGAAAACAGCCATTGAGAGCCCACTCAATGCCTAACAATAGGACTCCTCCATCATCCAGAAGGAAGAGATAAACAGGACACAGTCATTTCTTCCTAAGAGAATGTACATTCCAGAGAAGCAGGAGGACAGGTGCCACTGAGGGTATTTGATGATGAGGGCAGAAGAGATATACCTGTGGCAGGTAGCCAACCTGAGCCAGGGAACGAGTGTTTCTTCTTCCCATCATTCAGGAAATGGAGTTGAAATCTAACAAAGGAACAGAATGTAGAGGAAGAATGAAAAAGCATCTGAATGAAGTGAGATCTGTGAGTCTCTCAATCCACTCAGAGCCCCGTCATATATGTCTTCCTCTAAAATTTGGTCTAATCATTGAACCACACTAAAATGTTTTTTTTTTCAGTTTCTAAATTAGTAGTGTTCATCTCTCCTCCAAGAAGAACCAGTTTCATTTTACAAATGTTCTTCATCTTCCCACTTGCCTAGAAAGTTCTAGTCTTACTAACATAAAAAAATGTTATTTAAGGAATTACCCCAACAAAAAATTACACAGTGACATATTTACTTCCCTTATTGCAAACATGAGCTAAGTTTCTCTTTTACTACTCCCACAGAATACTCTGATTATTTGTATTTCTGTGTTCTGTACTAGCATTTGAGGTTGTGAAATAGCCTGGGGTTCCTTTACAATACTCTCAGGTGTGTAGCTCTGTGTATAATTCTGGGTAAGATCTCAATCAATGTTTGTTCAATAAATGACTGAAAACTGTTTCTTCTTATATAAGAACGTATTGATGTGTTGGAGCGATTTTAGGACAGAGGCATGATTTCATGCCAGAATAATAAGCTGAGCTACTATGTATGAGAGCATATATGAATCCGTGACAGGAGACACTCAGCTCCGCTTTTCACAGGTCATAAGGCTCTGAGAACCTCACGTTACCTCACTTATTCGAGATAAAATTAGCACCCTTCCGATCTTAGATTAAGTGGGATATGAGATTTTAAAAAGACTCATTATAGACATTATAGTCTACTACTCTGCTTGATGCATGTCCATACACTTACTTCCCTTTCCTCCTTTAGTCGTAACCTTCAAAAGGTCAGGCATCTGAGGTTTCACGCCCATGTGGCACATGCTTGTTTATAGAAACCTTGCGGAGACAATCTTGGATTTGTGAGGAAGTAACCAAGGCAATGTGAGGTATGATGCAGTGAGCAGCATATAAATTTCCAAGGCTAACAGAATGACAGCTCTGGGTGGATGACAAAGTTACTCTTTGAGATACTGAATGGATTAGTATTCTCTGTGCTTTCTATAATAATACCGTGTCTGCTTTTCTCAGCATTTCTCTGGAAAATGCCAAAAGGTCTTAATACCTGAGAGAAGTGCTTTCAGTAGCATCCATGGATGGGAGTTATCATTTTTCTACCTGTTGATCTAGTGTCTGAAAGGAGCTGTGTCTGAGAACACCCAACAGAGAAGAGACTTCTGGTGGAAGGCTAAAAAGTGAATTCATCTGGCCAATTTCCCCCACATATAATGAGAATCATTTTCCAGAGCTCCATATATAGAGTCAGAATTAGAATCTGTTTTCACTTAATTGCCAGTTGTAGAAGAAAACAGCACCTCAGGGTTCCTCTGCTATTATCAATGGGATTCAATTATAAAAATTACAAAAGCACATTTTGTAGAACTATTTGAATGGATTCAGTGCCTCCACTAAGAAAGAATGTGCTTGATAGAGTATAAATAATATCTGTTATGGCTTCCTTTATTTTATCAGATAGAGTGTTATCTATGCATCCTTCAGTGAGTGACAGATCACAAATAAACTGAGTTGGCATTATTATTAAGGCTTCATTAAGTCAATTTCAATCACTCATTTATGCCCTCTTTAAACTTGGCACCCGAATTAAACTAAAGGAGTGTTAATATTTGGAAATTCATCAAGACCCTGCTCATGACCTACTTCCTTCGGAAGTCTTCTAAATGGGGTCATGGTCTTTACTACTCCAGTCCTGCCCTTCCCCAGTGAACTTACCCTGCAGAAGGGCATCACCAGCACAGCTCATGAGAAATGTCCAATAATACTGGTGAATTCTGCTTCCATTCATGATGGAGGAAGGTACTCTGGATTCATCTCCTTTCAAATAGCCAGAAAACAGAACAAAATAAGAAAATCAAGGATTTTATTTTTGACACTGGATTATAGGAATCATTATAAGACTATCATGTCTAAGGAAAGACAAAGGGCCTGACAGCACCCCAATTTTCTGTGTCCGTAGGTATTCCTTTACAGGACAGAATCCCACACAAACTGTAGCATCTTCATTAGAAGAACACAAAAATAGGAGTTTGAGAAAACCAGGAGGGTTAGTGCCTGTGGATTCTGCAAGCATGACTTAAGTTTGGTCTGAACTACTCATGTCCACGGGGTGGAAGGATGACCAGCTGAGAGCATGATTAACAGAAGCACTGATACACCAGGGTGAGTACCCTAGATCCCAGAACTGACATAAAACCAGACAACATAGCAATAGTGTCTGGAATCCCAATGCACCTCAGGTGAAAAGAGAGGCAGAGGCAGGAGAATCCCTGGAAGCTCGTGGCTGAGCTGGCCTAGTGGGGCAGAGTGGTGGACAATGAGCGACCCAGCCTCCAAGAAGGTGGAAGGTGAGGAATGATTCTCTGCTTGTTCTCTGACCTGCAGACATCCACAAGCATGAACATGCCCAAATAAATACTCTGTGTGTGTGTGTGTGTGTGTGTGTGTGTGCATAATTATCAGCAAGCAACAGTTTATTTCAGGGTTGAAATCAATTATTTGAAAATTAAGATGACTATAAAGAGCAATTTTCAACCTTTTAAGAGACTCAAAATGACTATTCGTTTGAACTGGAGTGGAGAGAACACATTGAATCAACAAGAGACTCAAGAGAAGACCCAGAAGGACATGATAAGTGCTGCTTATACAGTTTTAGAATAAACGTTAATCTTGATTTGCTCTAAAACATCAAAAGAAAAACTGAAAGTGATCAAATGAATATACAATTACCTCAGTCTCCTGGCAGCATAAGCCCAATTGTCTTTCTTTAAAGGAATGATTAAAATAAGCCCAGGAACATAAAATGTACAATGCCCTACATCCAATTAAAGGTACTGGACAGCGAGAAATGTCACCTTGAAAACATGGTGGGGTCAGTAGAAAATGCTTATTATACATATAGTCTCTGCCCTTCTGCATAATGGAAAATGTGAGCATAATTAGATAAAAAACGGAATTAGGAAATTCATTCCAACTTAACTTCTAAACATAGGAGACGATATGAACAGTAACAACTACTTCTATCACTTGTCGATTTTGGCTTTCCGCTGATTGGTCCAGTGATGTTTAGAAATAAGACTCAGATATCTGTGTTCCTGTACCAAGTCTCCAATCAAAGATTGTGTAAACTTGAACAACAACCTTGATGTTATCTCTGCTTTCTAACCTCTAGGTTAGAGTCATTGTGGCATTTAGATAAGGAAACAATGTGCGATGCTTTTAAGAATGAAATACATTGTAGAAAAGCACCAGTTCCTTGCTGTTCAAAGCATATGAGTCTTACAAAGCAAGAGAGCCTTCCTGAGAACACAGCCCAACAAGAAGCACAGGTCAAGCCTTCCCTACTTCCCAGGCTCACATTTCAAGACGCTGCCTCCTCTTTTTATATTGATTCCCTCCTATCTCTGGTGTTGGATTGGAAAATTGGGTCATTACTTTTGTCAAATTCTCCCAAAAGGTTTTTCTTCCTAGCCTGCTTACTTGGACATTTAATCTTAATCATTTAATGGACAATTGTTATTCAAATTTGACTTGCTATTCTGCTTTCTTTCTTTGTATATGTGGATGTGGTAAGTGCATCGTATATGTGAAATTGTCCTGCCATTTGCTATTCTACCTACACATCCTCCTTCCGTTTTTTTTTTTTATTGTCCATAATGAATTACAATATTTAGTGGGCAAACAATAAGTTGTTATCCCCAATTCCCCACTGCTCTCCCCTCCCCAATCCGCTGGGTAACCTCCTCCATGGGTCGTCTGGATCAGTCCTTGTGGCAGGGGACCATGGATAGCCTAGTATTCAGCTGGGTTCTCCTGATACAAGTGTGTTGTTACTGAGGGGTGCCATGCCTCTTGATAGTCTCCCCCACCATGGCTCTCACCATCTTTCAGCCCCCTCTTCTGCATAGTTCCCTGAGTCGTGGTGGATGAGTATTAAGGCTGCTTTAAGGTTGTGAGCTTAGGGGTCTTTGTGTTGAAAATCATTGGTTTCTGTCTCACTGGCTTATCCTGTGTTGATTGAATGGCTGTGGCTGTGGGTCCCTTGTTCATCCCGACTTTCTTTGTGGGGTTCCATATGGATCCTCCATGGTATGACTATGGTGGCTCCTCTCTTGCCAGGATCTCAGCTATCGGCCTACGGTTGGTTGGTAGGGTTAGATGGGCCCCAGCTCTCTCCCTGCATCCTGAAAAATACAATACAAACTGAAAAATACAAACATCCTCCTTCCGTTTTAAGTCCAGACACCCTGCCATTGGACTTTGGTGTGGAAGACTGGCTACTTGGAGTTCCGAAAATGTAACATTGTCATGCCCTTTATTAAAGTTTTGGTGCTCTCACACATAATTTTTTTTGTATCCTAACAGTGATTATCCAACTGCACTTTCTGAAAATTTTAACTCTTTCTGTGGACAGGTACAAATAAAACTTTCTGTTTCAAAACTTTACATTTCACCCTGGTCTTGTTGCTCCTTTGCACATGTTACTGTTAGGTCTTTGCTTAAAAAGGCCTGTATTCATACACTGAGCAGTGGAGGAGGAGGAGGATGAAGAAGAACTTCCCCTTTTTTTTCCTTCTGTTTTTCTCAGGAACACTCCATGTCCATGGAAAAGTCAAGGGCCAAGCAATTCACAGAACCTCAGTGGAATCAAAAGCAAGAATACTTCTTCAAGTTAATAAACCTTGAACCTCAGACAGTACAAATTACACAACATCCCATTGCAAATCCTTCCTCACCTCACCTCCCCAATACATTCTCAGAGATCACATTTCATATCATGTTTTTCAATTGCTGTCAACTTGGAGCTCTTTGTCGATGACACCTCCATCTTGTAGCATCTCTCTATACTTGGTACCACTGCTCTCCGATACCCTAGATGACAATTTAGCTCTGTCATGGGTCAGTCCTTCAAAAATCTTGTTTTCTGCCTTGCATCGATGGATTAATGTCTCCACCTGGAATCCTTCCTTAAACTCTTCCCGTCACTGCTTCCTCACCTGTCAGCTGGTAGTCTATGCTTCTGAGGAGTTTCCCCTGGAAATATTCTAAAGCCAACTCCTCCAACCACTTCCTCTCCCCGTCTCTCCCCTATCTTCTCGTACCCTTACTGCCAGTCACTGTGTGGACTTCACTATACCTAGTACAATGTGTGTGTGTTCTTGTTAATCTCCCACATTTCACACTATTTCATGATAAGAGGAGAGACATCAATGTTTTCCACCAGTGCCTGGGCCAGGAAGGATCTTGGGAATATGTGTTGCCTAGTCTCATGAAGAAGCCCAGGAGGATTGAAGATGGTTTTGAGTCTAGTAGACTTCCTCAAACCTTCCCACCTTCACTTTGCTGACTTTCCCTCCCCTCCTCCCTCCCTGATAAGATGGAGATGCTTGGGAAGTGTGAAGGTCAATGAAGTGTTGCAGCTGTTGTTCTGAATTTGAGTGTCCATGGTTCTTTTAGAAATGAATCTAATTAGTTCAGATTTATTTTGTTCCAGGAATTAGGGAAATGTTTGTGAAATATAATTAGTGAAATTGAACGATGGAGTTTTACATAGAAAATATATTTTGTGCAGCTTGACAAACAAGGCGCTTCACGTAGAGAGATGAGAAGGTGATATCAAGTCCAAATGAAACTTCTCCCAATCTCAACCCTCCCTTAAAGCAATATAGAATAATGCTGACCCATGTGTGATTTTATTACTCAAGTGAGATAATATCATTAAAATTGAAAACTGTGAAAAAAAATTGAAAACTGCATTTAAACATGATGCTGTTGTTTTCAAATTAAGGGGACTTTGGTGTGAATGTTTTTATTCCCTCTCAAATTCATGTGTTGAACTCCTAATCCCTGAGGTGATGAAATGAAGAGATAAGGTTTCTGGGAGGTGAATTTACAACAGGATTATAAAAGAAGCCTCTTCTCCCAATGGGAGGTCACAGAGAGGACACAGCCTCCTCCAAAAAAGCAATCTTTCTCCAGTCGTGAAATCTACGAATTCATGACCTTGGCTTCTCCCAGCCTCTTGCACTGTGACACAGAAATGTTTGTTGCTTCCATGTCACAAATGTTATTGTGCCTTTGTATAAGGATCCAAATGGAGTGAAACAAATGTGTGACTTCTCAAAATCTGCATCCCCTGAGAGAAACAAGACACCTGTAGTCAGACATTCCCACTCTGTTCAAATATTTATTAGGAAAGCTAAAAATAAGATGCTCACACTTGTCAAAGTCTAACTCGAAGCATCAGGTGTATCTTAGCCACAGGAATATTCTAAGGGGAAATCTTCCCTTATGGAAATGGCTTCATTGGATTTATTGGCTGAACAGCTCATCCAGACCCTGCCTGGTAAGAGCCCAGTGCTGGGATGAACAGGATTACAGTTCAAGTTAATGAACCAGGAAGGAAATCGGAAGGTTGCATATTAAGTATTTTCTTGTGACAGATCTGAATTCAACAAGGAATGCAATAAAACTAATGCCCACTAATGTCAGTCTAAAGTGCTGCAGTTTTGGTAATAACCGTCCTCTCAGAAACCATAACTCCCTCAAACCTTTAAGCAAACACACACCCATAGATTTCTTTTAATTTGTGCATTTCAAAATACAGTTAGTTTTAGCATGTAGAAAATTAATGGAAGAAAAATAATGATTTCATCACCATGAAATTTTGGGACTCATAGAAGGAAAATCACTAAATAAATGAGAGAGAGAGAGAGAGAGAGAGAGAGAGAGAGAGAGAGAGAGAGGAACATTATATTAAATTAAATAACCAAAGCTCAGAAAGACAAATGCTGCATAGTCTCACTTAAATGTAGAATCCAAGAATAAAAAATCATAGAAACAAGAGTTCTGAATGGTGGTCTCCAGGGACTATGATATGGGAGAAGTGAGGAGACGTTTACCATAATTTCAAATTCTTCTGTAAAAGAATTAAGCTTTTTGGATCTAATAGATCCCGTGGTGACTACAGGGGATAAAACTCAAAATTACCTTTTCAGCCTTCCAGAGATCTATTAAGATAGCCAATCATACCCATCCTAATTACAGATAAACTCTCACACACATTGGGGAAAGATATTTGAGGATGAGTTTGCTATGTAATGATTTAACATACATATATCAAATGCATTGCATAACACACACACATACACACACACACACACACACACACACACACACACATATATATATATATATATATATATATATATATATATATATATATGAATGGTATGTGTGTCTGTTAGCTTTCAAGGAAGTAAAATAATAAAATCAGGGCTCTCAACAACATAGTGCACCAAAAGAGAGCTCAGTTTGTTCACATAGATAATGAAAATGCTCCCCTTCCTTTTCAAGGTGTCTCACTTCATCCTCAAATTCATGATTGCACTGTGGACATGATTTCCAGATAAAACGTGCATTTGTGCATTTCCAGGTCAACTTAAATTTGAGGTAGGTGAAGATTTTTAGTATAAAATGACTCAAATAGTGAATAAGATATTTAGCAAAATATTTCTACTACTTATTGAAATTATGTGGCCTGTATTTTTACCTACTATGTGTCATACTCCTTGTGAATCATGAGGTCTTGGAAAGGGACATTCCAGTTCCCAGAGGTTGTTTCACAATAACAATATGGCATGATTAAAAAAATGAGTGGCTTTTGTAGTTTGAGGACTGAGAGCCAGATCTAATATGATGAGAGCCATGATTTTCTGATTAAACACTCTTGGGTATAAAAACAACCCTTTCAAATGAGAACACTGAAATGAAAGTTCCTTGTAAAATAATTTAACTGCTGTTTGATATTAACATTTTTGAAGTGCTTTCCCACACTTTCTGTACCACTTTTTAATTAAAAGCACAGTTAGTCCAAGGAGATGAACACGATTGGTACAAAAATAACAAAGGCTTAGGTATGAGTGTATGCATGCATGCATGTAAAAGTGTATGTACACGTGTATGAATGTATGTATGCAGGTATGTCAGAGTGGCTATTGTAAACATATATACAACTTATTACTATATAAAAGTACCTACACATATATGAATATGATCTTTGTAAACACAATCAAATGTGTACAGCCAAATTTAAAATATAGAATGTATATATAGAAAATTAAACACATATAGATATGGAAAAAAGTCTTACAATTGGAATAAGATCTTTAAAGTAAAATACTTCTAAATTGGAGTATCATTGTTGTGTCAGCTTCTGGTTACCTTAGAGACATAGATAAAAAATAATTCATCATTTATTTTATTCTTTTGTTTGTGTATTTTATTCAAGGTAGGGTCTTGCTCTAGCCAAGGCTCACCTGGAATTCACCATGTAGTCTCAGGCTGGCCTGGAACTCTAAGTGATCCTCCTACCTCTGCCTCCTGACTGCTGGGGTTGAAGGAATGTGTGTGCCATGAAATCCAGCTTACTCTTTTGTTTTTTAAGGATTCTTACAAATGCATCTGAGAATAACATATTTAATCAGTTCTTGTGATATCTTGTTTAGAAGAAAATCTACTAGGAGACATATATCTATGATAAAATATTAAATATCTCTGATTTAACAGGCCATGACTTCACTGTCAACAAACTTTGCTTTCCCAATACACAACACAATTCAATGCAGGGCAACACAGTACAGCACAGCACAGCCTGCACCTCAAGTTCCTTTCCCCCTGCCCACACTCACAGTGAATTTTTTGGTCCTTGTCTTTCCTGCCCATCACTATCCCAACAACAGTGTACACCATGCATTTTGAATGAAAATCATTGAATTTGTAGAACTGAAGAAAGATCCTTAATCAAAGCTATCCACATACAATATTGAAGTCTAAATTCCCACTGGGAGAGAGGAATTCCTTTAAACCACATATTGTAATCCCTTGCAACAATCAAAAAACAATTTCTTTTGTTCAATCATTTTTGAAATTAGAATGTTAGAGATCCTAAGAACAGATCAGATTCTATTTCCTTTTTTTTTCTGTGTCTTATTGTTACTTGCAATAATTGAGAATCTTCCACAAAATTGTCTACAATCTAGTTAGTGTTTTATGCTTGTTTATTTTCCATTTTTTAATTAATTATTTATTTATTTGCAAGCAGAGAGAGAGAGATAAAGAGAAGTTAGACGTAGAGACAATGGGTTGGCCCATGTCTTCAGCCACTGCAAATGAACTCCAGATGCATGCACCACTTTGTGCATCTAACTTTGTATGGGTACTGGGGAATCAAACCTAGGTTGTTAAACTTTTCAGGCAAGTGTCTTAACTGCTAAGCCATTTCTGCATCCCCGTTTTAACTGTTTTAATCTTCATATTATTTTGTGTTTTTCAAATGGAGACTCAAGAAAGATCACTGGTTCTGAAATCAGTTCAATATGCCTGGAAAACACTTTTTTATCCTAATGAAATGAAATACAAAACTAAATACCAGAGAAAGACTATCTATTATTAATCATAAAAATGAGTACATGTCAACAATGTTCTTTCATAGCTGGATCTACAGACCTGGTCAAAATAGTTCAAAAATCTCTGCCTTAAAAAATCCATGGGATACTTCCAGCAATCCCCATGAGGAGGGCCTTCAGCGGGTTGGGGACAGGGAGGAATGAAATTGGGGCTAGGGACCATCACCAGGCTTGCTCATGCAATGTATATAATTATTAACAATTAATACGTTTTTTAAAGTCATGGGGTAGATTTTTCTTGTTTCCTTAGCCAGGCCAAATCCCACTGCTGCTGTTTTTACAAATAAAGCATTATTGGACCATACTCACCTTCCTCCACTAACATAATGTCTGGGGGTGGCTGAAGTGGGGAACTGAGTACTTGAGAGAAGAAATTATTTGGCCCCAAAACTTCTCCCCCCAAATGTTTGCTGGTTCTTAGAGTAAAGCAGAGGGTCAGTGAGAGGAGTCTCTGAATAGCCAGGGGTGAAAGTAGGGACAGTGATTACCTGTTATACTTATTTTATGGTTTTTATTTGGGGGGGGGGATTCAAGATAGGGTGTCACTATAACCCAAGCCTACCTGGAATTCACTATGTAGTCTCAGGGTGGCCTCAAACTCATGGTGATCCTCCTACCTCTGCCTCCAGAGTGCTAGGATTAAAGGTGTGTGCCACCACGCCTGGCTATTTTATGATTTTGGTAGAAGAGAATGGGCACCTATGAATGTGAGCACAGAATTAAAGCTGCCTTGTCCTCTGTTTCCTGTTGATAGACAGATAGATAGCTGCAAATCCAGGAAAGTGGCTGGGTGAATGGCATGCATGTCTCAGAGGTCTGTGTCACCCTTGTTATGTATTTTACTGTAACAGTCACAAAAAGAAAAGAAAAGAAAAACCAGGTTCCCAAGAGCAATGCTGAGGTTGCCAAGATCAACCCCAGGAGTTCAGCTTAGTCCTTATTATCTGGGGAAAATTCAGACATAGAAACCAGTAACGGATCTTTATTAATAGAGAAGGGGACAAACTACAAATCTTCAAGAATGTTCTTGACCTTGTCACGTAGAAGAAGCATCCCTAGCAGTGCCATTGTAGCCCAATACGAAGGGAGAAGTCAGTCCCCTAAGGTGACCAGAAAGCATAGTTAAGGAAAGGAAAATGTGTTTAACTGGCTGTGAGCAAGCTGTGAGGCTGCATGCCAGGACTGGTGATGAGTAAAACCTAAATACTTATAGAACCTGTGGAAAGTTCAGCTACATCTCCCGGATCACACATAACAGCTACAAAAAGGATAATTGGAAGGCAAAGTGTATTGAAAGGAAGAATAATAGCCTCCTTGTGACATACTAAGGGGACAGTAAGTCCATAGAGCCTTTGAGGAAACCTGGATGACTGGCAATGTGAATATCCAATTAGAAATTCTAGTAGAGGCTGTGAGGTGATGACTTTGAGCAGAGCCTCTGGGCTACATGAAACAGAAAGAGTCTGATATCCATGTCAGTGTTTAGCCCGAACCAATGAATGTGGATATAATCTTAGTTTTGAGAGTCAAAAGTCTCAATAATCCTCATATGTGCACATACTAGCTACATAACCTGCATCAGATTACTAAATGTTCTCACGCTTTGATCACAAAGTTTGGTTAGCAACACCTCATTTTTCAGTTGTAGAAACTCATAAAACTAAAAAAAAAATAAAGGCATCAAGTGAGATGCATACATATTCTCAAAACAGCACCTCAATCTTTTGTAGCTGTCCACCTTTTTATCTAGAATTAATTACACAAGGGTGGAGAAGATGGGTCAGTAGGTAAAGTTCTTGCCTCACAGGCATGAGGACCAGAGTCTAACCTGTAGATGTATGTAAACCTGCCAGGTGTGGTAGAATGCACCTGTAACCCCTGTGCTGGGGAGGCAGAAATAGGAGGACCCTGGAGGTCACTGGCTAGCCAATATTGCCCCATGGATGAGGTCTAGACCGATGATCCTATCTGAAAAAAGGTGAACAGTGTTCCTGAGAAAAACACCTAAGGTTTTACTCCATCCACCATATGCATATGCATAAGTGTATGCTTCCATAGCTACACACACATACATACACAAACACATACACATACATACAACATTCACTCACATACACAAACACACATGCATACATATACATGCATACACATACACAAACACACACCTACACACACAAACACAAACACACATACAAAAACACACATATTGACAAACACATACATACACATGCACACACACATACACATACATACATTAATAAGAAGTAGAATTACTTCTCATTTATTTTTTTATGTAAAGTCTTTATTTCTAAAAATTGCTGGGTGTTTACAAACCCAACCATGACATTGTAGAATGGATTAAATGAATGAATAAATGAATGAATGGTCTCAGGGTGGTCTGGGCAGAGTTGAGTTTTGCACACCTCAGCTTTGGTTCTCTCTGTAGGTGTCTTTCTTTTGACATTCCAGCTGGGTTGTAGAATCCTCAGATGCTTGCATATTGCACACCATGACTTCATTCGCACAGTATCTGCCTGTGAGGAAGCCTGGCAAAGTTGATTCCTCTAGGCAACAGGCTTGTACTTTTTGTCCTTTGATTGCAATTAATGAGATTAATTGTTTATCTGCTTCCCCATTATGCTTTGATGAGGCCCACATGAGTGCATTTCCAGGAATATAAGTATTTAGTATTAGCATGTTGTCTTATTGGGAGAGCAATGTTATTATACTACTTCATTAATGCCAGTACATGAGTTTCAATTAAGATTTACAAATGAGGTTTAATTAAGGTTTATAAGCAGTGAGGTGAGCTCCTGCCTGTGTTCATATTGCTGATCCCTTCTCTCATTCTTTCTTTATTTCCTTTCAGCATCCTTCTTGTGATGAGAGAAACCCAGTGGGTTCTGGCAATGTGAATTTACAATGTGAAATTGCCGACTCTGATCATTGATTCCACTGTTATCCTTTTGTCTTTGATGTTTCTCTACAGCACTTATGTGCCAGAAAATGCACTGCACCTGGGAAATACCAAACCACCCATCATATCCGTTAGCCCCACAATCTAAGTGGCTCCGAAAATCTTTTTTTTTTTTTTTTTTTGGTGCTAGTTATAGCATCTCTCTGATTCTCAGTTTCTTTATCTAAAAAAGGGAAGTGGGAAATAGGAGAGAGAGAGAGAGAGACAGAGAGAGAGGAGTCTTCTTTGGTCTATTATACAATGACATTAGAGGTGAAAAATTTGGTAAATTATCTGACATTTAAGTTTAAGGAATGGTAGCAATTGTTGATAAACTCTGTATAATTACAAGAGTAAATAGAAAAAGAATAAAAGAGAGGGATGTTTGTCCAGTGTTTCAGTATCTGTCTGAAATACTTGTCAGGATTCAGGTGCCAACATTCCTTTCCTAGCTCTCTTCACACCCAACAAGTGTGTAAGTGTCAAACACTGACATTGTGATTACCAAAGCCAATGAGAAAAACGCACAGCTTTGTGCAGAAGTTGGAAGAATAACCAGTATGGGATTGAGAAGTTAATTCTGTCCTCATTAGAACTAGATGTGAGTCTTGGTAATGACAGAAATGGGGAGGGAGCTTTTTCTCTGTGGGCCAGTCAGATCGGAGCACTCTTCTGTGACCTTACACATGCTGGCTCATCCATGGCATTGTTGCCAAATCCTGAGTTCTCTAGAAGGAATTTGCATTTTCAATAATTGTTGTCTCTGCCATTGAATCTGATTGTGTGTTTTATCTCAGCAACAAGAAGGTAACTGCTATCATTGGCATCTGATTAAACTTTCTCTGTCTTAAATCACTAAATCTATGTCTTCTTAAAGTGGTATCACTAACCTCTGTTTATCAATACTGTTCAAGGGTGTTGAATATATTCAACTTCACAGCAAAGATGACAGGAAGATTGCCCAGAGTGTCCCATCTGAGTCTCTGCTCTTCCTATTAGTTTCTGCTTAGGAAACAGTGCATCCACAAAGAACAGCAGCCTGAATGATTGACAGGGACCATAAATCCCTAAATAGGTAACACTATTAGACTGTTTATGCATGTCTCTAAAAGGCCTCCTTGTTGAATAGGTAACAGGCGCTATATTGTAAGAGGTACCGAGAAACCAGTGTCATTTGGTAAATATTTTAGCTGTCAAGTTATACTGTGGATATATATGCTCATGAAAACAATGAGTAAGAAATGAAAGTGATCTGGATGTAAAATTCCATTAAATGACAAAACACCACTAAGGATGGAACTGCTTTGAGAAACAAGAACTGGACATGCCTTTTCCTAACTCAGAATCATGTGACCTAAGAGTACCCCTCTATGAGTCTTAAATTTGCTACCTTGATGGAAACTAACTGTGGGGTCATTACTCTTTGTCCTTCCTTCCCCTGAGCAACTTTCACACAGTCCACAGAGATGGTGGATATTACTTTGTAACGGATGGGGAGATGCTCACTAAGTTGTATATGGCTCCATAAACAGAGGGAGTTATTAGCATGGTGATTATCACTGACGACAGGCTGGACAAATGTGCTAATTCTACTCATAAAATGAAGATGCAAATGCGTTACTCTGGACTTTCAAGAGAGGCTTACACTTCTCCTAAAAAGAGTGATTATAAACACAAAATATTCCTTTTTATTAGTACTACAATAACTGTTCTATGAAATATTAATAACAATAATAAAATGCAAGCCACTTCTACATTATTTTCAGAGAAAAAGAACACGAGATAAAAAGTGGAGTGAGCAAAACTCTAGTTCCCTTTAATGTGTGAAAAAGCTATGGATGGTCTAATACATCTATGTCTAGGCCTCCCCATGTGTGCATTTTCCTAATTCATATTTTTGTTGTTGTTTGGGAACATGAGTGACCTCAGTTGATGGGTTTATAAGAATCACCGTGATAAACCTTATAGCTGATTTTATTTTCTATGATCCAATGAAGAAAACCTTCCAAATCTTTCCTATCATGTCCAATGGTATTTATCACTGTATTTGGATGGAATCCTTTGATAAGTTTTGATTGCATCTGACAAGTTCACTTGTCATATGCCCATACTGAAGCTGCTATCTAGAAAAGTCTATGACAATTCAGTTTTCTCCAACACTTGGCAAAAGCGTACTTCACACAGCTGGGTGAATTTGATGAGGAAACATAACTGCTTTGGTTTTTGATGAGCACTTTTGATGGCTATGCTGAAATTTTATCACCTGACTTTCCCTTAGGATGAGGGCTATGAAACATTGTAGGTGCCAAGAAGACGGTAGCGAGATATGTCTTGGGTGTTCTCCAAATAATTTGTAATTTAGTTGAGTAAGTGCACTGTTCCTATTTTTATTAGACCAAGTGAATTTAAAAACCAACATCTTAAAGTATCAGAAATTTATCATTACTTAGTTCCAGAAGTTTCCGAAGTCTGTAATGTGTCTCTCTCATATGAAGTCAACATATCTGCAGAATGATCCTTCCATAGACTGAACAGAACAACCTAGTTCCTTCTCATTTCCAGTTTCTAGATAGTGCCTTTGTTTTCAGACATAGGCTTATGGTGTAGCGTTGTCCAGTCCCTCTCTCCTCCCACTCTCCTGCCTCGTTCTCGTCAGATATTTCTTTGGGATCACATATGGTCCAGCCATGGAGTTAGTGCAGGGCACTTGCCTCATCTCAATTTCAGCTGATTTGCAATTCTACTTGCAAGTTTCAATGTTCACCCCATGTAAGATGACGTATTCAAAATTCCTGGGAGTCAGACATCTGCCTAGTGTGAAATAACTTGAGGATATAACTAGAAACTGTGTAATAACATTCAATATTTTATGATTCATGCCATCTAATTAAAGAGAAAGTAATTAAAAAGGAAAAGCTCAGATAAGAAAAAAAAAAACACAACCATCATCAAAAAATACCAGCATAAAAAAATGAAAGAAAACAAAATATATCAGCTAATTTTCTTGGGATTTTACTTTTGAAATCATACATTTATCTAAATACCATGACAATTAGTATCATTGGTTATCGAAATAAAATAAAAATCAAAATACTTTTATTTTCCTCTGTTGTTCAGATAAAGTATTTACATCACCAAATTTCTCTTGGGAATTTATTTTTTCCTATCTGACATCCCCATATGCCCCTCAAGCACCATCCCAGAATCTAGCTCATGGAAGGGAAAGGAATCATGGGAGAAGAGAACCCACCCTCCAACAGCTCACACTCAAGCAGCAGAATATGAGCCATTTCTACCCAGCTTCCATTGAGCAGGTTCCAAATTCACAGTATCCAATTACCTCTCCCCTCCATCTGTGACCAAATGCCACACAGTAACTCCTTAAGGGAGGAAGGCTTTATTTGGGTCCATAGTTTCAGAGGGAACAGTCCATCGTGACAAGGAAGCAAACAAAGCCAGAGCAGTTCATATCCTATTGGATAGAAAGGAGAGAGCAAAGGCTAAGGGCTGTATTAAGTGACCTCACTCCTCTAGCTTGGATATAGATGTCATATCCAATAGAGATGTCATAAGGTGCTCATAACCTGACCCTTCAGGGTACATTTCAGATTCTAAAAGTGACATTATGCAATACTATAAAGAAAGGTACTCAATGAAGTTTGAACAAGCCACGCTGTTATGCTATCACAAAAAAGGAGGGGACTTCATTAGACTGTTAGAAATCTGGCCTCCTACCCCCAACCCCCATCTATGAATTAGAACACTGGGGTCCCATCTTTAGTTTTCTGTCTTGCCTTAAGACTTCTCAGATGCTTCTCCCTGTAAGGTTGTTTTTATTGTTGTTACATGGACTTCCCAACACATATGTGTCCTTCTCACTGCAAAGCCCATGAATATCAAATGGATTTCTGGAACCTTCAACCATACCACACCACAACCGATGCCTAATATGCAAGACCAAAGGGAATATCTATGGAATCATGTTCAGAAAAGACCTGATTTAAACCAACAGCAGCTAAAGAAAGAAAAAAAGAACTGTAATATAACTGACTTTTGTTTTTTTTAGGGGGAAAAATAATTACTAAAAATGTTTAATAGCATTTGTGCCGTTACCCAAAAGATGAGTATAATTAAATTGTGAGTATACTGAATGGATTATGCTATTTATATAGCAGTCCACAGACCTTTGCTCAAAAAAAATAGAATGCCCTAAATAAAAGATATCATTAACACCATCAGTATTCATATTATTTTACTAAAATTGCAAAATATTGCACTCCTTTTTAAAAGGAATGAAATTGAAATTGAAAAGATTAATAAGATCTTTAGTATAGTTATCATTTGTGCTAAACTGGAAGCTTTATTTGCTACTATATTACACATATTTCTTTGAAATTTTTTGTTGCTTGGACTATGAAAAACCAAATCAATGCAGCATCAATAATTAAGTAGAGATTATTATACATATAGCTACCTTCATGGCAAAATGAGAGATTGAGAAGTACCCACTAACTCAATCCTTCAAATAGTGGACAAAGAAACATAAATTTCTACATATATGAGTTCATCTATGTAAATATATTTCTGATATTATCCCCCAGTACAAATTCTATCAGTATTGTTTCATTATTTCAGAGACAAACAGAAGTACTTTTCCTAGGAAAGTCTTAATTAGGGCAAAATTTAATTTTCAGGTCATAGAATCAGACACTGGGGTTAGTCCAGACTGAACCTTCACTTTTTCAAAGTTTCATCTTGTGTAAGAATATTTTGACATATGCTTCCTAATTGAGTGTCTAGTTGTTTCTTTAATAAAGAAAGTCTGCAATTTCAAAAGGAAGTGATTTTATCTCTGAAAAGCTCTCAATATCACAAATCTACTAATTAAATAATTGTCTATTTAAGTCCATATGGATGATTTAATGTATCTTGATGTGTTGATTTAATTAGACTAGTAAATGCACTTTCAATAATTTGTGGCTGTTAATTTTCTAAATACTTAAAGCTACCTTCTATGAGCCAGACATACATGCTTTCTCACTTAATTTTCCTAAGGAGCTTATCAACAATTAGCATTATTATTAGTCCAAATTTAATACTAGAAAAAGCAATGTTTAGAATGCTGAAAAGAACTTGCTTATTATCAGATTACCTGTTTGCTTGGGGTGAGGCGATCTTAAGTACAGTGTTATTCTAACTTTTGCTGTCAATTTTATTTATTTATTTGCATGTGTAAATGTAGTGTGTGTGTGTGTGTGTGTGTGTGTGTGTGTGTGTGTGTTGCACAAGCTGCAGTGTATCTATGGAGGTCAAGGAAAACCTCAAATTGTCTCTGCTACACTTTTCTTTGAGACGGTGACTCTTGCTGTTGCAGAAAATCTGGCTTCTGAATTTCAGATTCTTCTGGCTCCAACTGGATCACATATATGACATGGTGATTACATAGGATTTGTAAGGGGAATAAAGAAGAGAACTCATGCTACATAATTACATTTTACAAGCAAAGTCATGGCAGCCACTTGTATCAGTCTTAACAATTAGAAGACCTCTTCAGCTGTGATTAAAAACCACCTTGTAGTGATTTAGAGCAGTGGTTTCACACACCTGTCATGTAGTATAAATAACAGAAGTAGTGTCAAGGGGAGTCCATGCAGGCATTGAAGTTTCATACTCCAGATCCTCCCGTTAATTGTGAAGTTTACTGTATGAACACATAGCAAATTAGTCATATCTCTACTTCCCCACACTCCCATTCACTGTGGGGTCACTAATACACCAGTCAGTCTGTGGTGGGAGAGGGAGGAGCAATGCCTCTGGCACTCCTTCCCACCCTGTGGCTCCTACAAAATCAGTGCCCTCTTCCACAATGTCCCCTGAGCTTTGGGGGGAAGTTTTTTAAGTCTCCTTTACTGTTGACCTCTCAGCAGCCTCTTTTTTTTCACCTTGATGAGTATTGGTTCTCCTCAGTGTTTAGTGTCACCTCCCTGTGGGAGGTTCTCAGGCTAGTAGTGAATGTAGTGCTCATGTTTACCCTGCCAGTCCTCTGTCATGACTCTCGGATCCTGGCAGATGTGAAAGAAATGACCAATCTCCTGAAAGGCACTAGGCTTTCTTTTCTTGTGTACTGAAACATTTTGGGGCTCCCTGTTATTCACTGCCAGCTATTATAGATAAATTTCTTGACTGATTGATCACGTTAAGGTATACTTCTAAGTAGGGATCATGTCTTAGACTGAATCACATTTTTAAGTTGAATACTATCTTAAAAATTTATTTCAGTTGTATCAATATTTAAAGCAAATTGAGCCATCCTTGTATCCAAAGTTGTTTCAGAAAAATCGAGATCCAGATGTATTCAATCAAATCATTAAAATTTTACATGACTTTTACATTGAGAAAGAACAGCCATCACTCATCTTTGAAATCTTACAACGACTTTATGAATTAAGAAGGTTTGATATGGCAGTGATGTTTATGTCAGAACCAGAGAGGAAGATCACACATACATTATTCAGTCATTTAGAAAAATCAGGATTGAAGGATAATTCTGTTGAAGAACTCAAGAAAAGATATGGTGGTTGATTTTTCATTTTACTGAATTGTTTTTGCTTTCATATGTACATTTTTCCTACTGAAAATAAAGTGTTGATTTTTAGGAAAAAAATTATTTCAACAGAAGTTTGAAAGACCTTGGTGCTGAGTCTTAAAATTGAAACATCTACACAAGGTGGGGAGGAAACATAACCCCAGCTCAAATTTATATTAGTATTTACTTATGTGTGTGTAGGCCAGAAAACTATCGAGGACCAAGATTACCTTGAGGTGTCTCTGCTCCAGTTTCAGTGAGACAAGGTCTCTTGTTGGTGTGAAGGAATTTGGCTTCTGAATTTCAGCTTCCTCTGGCTCCACATCAAATTGTTGTAGGTACATTGGGATCACATATGCACGACCACTTTACATTAGGATTTATATGGGTCCTACGAAAGATCAAACTTGGGTTGGAAGACTTGGAAAATGTGGTAGTTTAATGGATTCAGCCATTTTTATTATATCTCCTACTTGAGTCCATAGGAGGTAGATCTCTACTCTAAGGAGTATGTCACTGTGGATGGATCGTGGAGTCCGGTGCTAAGGTGTTATAGTCAGCTCCACACTGCTGGGAGGAACGCATAACCAGACACAGTTTATGGGAAGAAAGGGTTTACTTCAGTTTATCAATCGAGGGGAAATTCCATCAGCGGCAGAAGAAGCTGCCTCCCTTTAACAGATCCAAACACAGAGAAACTACCAACAGCCAGCATCACAAACACCCATGAACAGCCAGAGCTCAAACTGCTACCTCCAAACCTTTGGGCTGGAATCACATCTTCCTGCAGTGGACTGAGACCCCCTGTAGCAGGAATCTGCCTGCTAGGGGATGAAGTTACAAACTCAATGTTAGTGAAACACCTGAGTCTATGGGGCCATACATTCAAATATCACATTCAAACAACCACAGGTATGTTTGGGGATGGATCTGAATTCCAGCCCAAGTAGGTATGTTCAGAGCAGTCTGAGCTCTGGCAGTTAGTGCTTGCTTGTGTTGATGTTTGCTTGCTGCTGTTGCTTCTCTCTGCTTGGATCCTATGAAATGGATCAGGCTTCTTCCATCATCGATAGCATTCCCCTGGACTGTATAAGCCTAAAATAAACCACCTGTCTTCCTCCCATAAACTGTCTGGATGGATGTTTGCTCTGGCTATGAGAAAAGGTGATGCAACAGAAAGCAAGCAGCTTTAACCACTAAGCCGTCTCTCTAGCCATAGTCCAACTTTTTAAAGGACTGCTAATCACTGTTCTTCAGAGATAGACTCAAGTGTAAGACATTAAAAATTATCACAATGTAGGAAGGCTGTTACTGAATATGTATGTAGCATAATGAGAACCGAAAAGTAGGGCATAATAAATCTATATTTTTATTTCTTTTCAAAATATATCTCCTTGTGAAAATAATGCTTAAATTACTTATTTTGAACTGTAGATGCATCTCAGTTGATAAAACACTTCCCTGGCATGTATAAAATCCTGGGTTTTATCTCTAACACTGCATAAAATCAAGGGTGGGGTGCAAGCATTTGGGATGTAGAGATAGGAGGGTCACAAGTACAAGGTCATCCTCCTCCAAAGTATGTTATCTTGAGGACAGCCTGAATAACATGATGTATTGTGACAAGAAATTAACTATGCGTGCACAGAAAAATTCTTATGCAACCCTTAAGGGCAAGCTTATATCTAATTGTATTTTATTTATAGATTCTAAAACATTAATGGCATCATAGTAGCTAATCTATCAAGTTCAAAGTCTTCTTAAGGCTGAGATTGTAGATCAGTAGAGAACATTAACCTAATGTGTGAAAAGCCCAAGGCTTGATTCCTAGCATGACTACATAAAACAAAATAAATAAAC
>PVHP010007591.1:0-55952 GCA_004024765.1 Zapus hudsonius
AAAAAATATATTAAATGAAAATCTCTTATAGAAAACATATGAAAAAAATCTGAGGACATTCATTAAAGAGTAGTGAGAGATTGATAATGGAATTTTTAAATAAAAAATAAAGAAAGATGCATGTTTAACTCTGAAAACTTCTAGCTTCTAGGTATTTATCCCAGGAGGAGAAAATATAGGTTATCACAATCTATAGAGCCCAGTTTTATTAATGTCATGGTTGGATATTCATGATCCTTTTTGCCCCCACAGAATGTGAACCTCTTTCCAAGTCTTTTTTTAATAAATATTTTATTTATTTATTTTTCAAGCAGAGAGATACAAAGAGAGAGAGAGAGAGAGAGAGAGAGAGAGAGAGAGAGAGAGAGAGAGAGAGAGAGAGAGAGAGAACACCAGGGCCACCACCTTGTGGGTCTGGCTTATGTGGGTCCTGGGGAATTAAACCTAGGGCCTTAGGCACCAAAGGCAAGTACCTTATCCACTGAGCCATCTCTCCAGCCCCCTCTTTCCAAGTCTTAAAGAACACCACTCCCCAGTGCCATCCCTACTGCTGAAGCAGAGCCCATCTCCCTCTGTCAGAGAGGGTTTCCTTTTGCTGGCCACAGGCACTTCCTGAGGCTCCCTTCATCTGATGCATCTTGGAGATGGGTATGGGGGTGGCATCAGTGATGGCATTTATGGTGGTGTCACCTGGTGCACCGATGTCAGGGACAACAGTGCAAACTGTAACACCATCTCTGCAGTGTGACCTGGGCCTTATTTCCGCTGGGAGCTTTCCCACATATTAGTGAGTTGTCCAATTCTATTAACCAGTCCTTCACTTCTTAGATCATTTTGGTTTCTTTGAATGATACAATTACTACTCGGGATATGGGAAGAACTGAAAAAAAATTATCTGCAGCAATTACATCCATTATAATGAAATTTCATTTCATCAAATCCCCTTTCAGATAAGGATACTCAAAAGACAGTCCCAAGAGACTGTCTTTGCTACCATGAGAATAAAGAACCTACACCTGTATTATTTACAAATATAAGTAGAGAAAATACAAGTGACAGATTTTACTTACAAGTAATTCCTAATTCTCAAAAACATTTTAAAGTGAAGATTGAGGGTTTTTTTTAAAAGCTTCTTAATCAAGAAATTTTGTGATTGGTACAAAAGTGGATCATGGAAATAGTGGAATGGGGTAGAATCAGAAGCTGAGCAAAAGGGAAAGTTGAGGAGCAGGACTAGGAAGCTGTGAAAGGCAGGAAGAAATAAGCAAAGATCAATTTGTTGGATACCATTGGACAAAACTCTATATAATTCATAAGAATTCTCAAGGAAAAAGTACCAATATTCTGCTTAGAAATGGTTTTTTAAAAAAAGTCAAAAGTGATACCAACCAATAAGTTCTAGCACAAAATATTAGTTAAAACAAAAATAACAACAGGAGAAAAAAACCTTTTATTAGAAGATGAAGGTTCCCAGCAAACATTCCCTAATTAATTCTTTCAACAGCACCAGGAAGTTATTATTTAGCATTTTCATAGATAGCACTCAATGTTTTTAAAGTGTTTTACCAACAGTAATTAGATGTGCTTCTCATTAACCTTGCAAAGTAGGTCAGTATCATTATCCCCAGTTGAAGACAAGCAAGGAGTGGAGACCACTATTGTAACCCTTGTGTAAATCATCTTCCATTGCCTACCTCTTTCGTATTTCACATATAGAATCCATTCAAAAATTGCCCCATTTGGGAGGCTGAGGAGATGGCTCAGTGGACCTCTGAGAACCTGAGTTCAGATCCCCATCACCAAGGCATGATGGTGCATGCCTGTAATCCCAGCCCTGGGGAGGCAGAGACAGAGGATCCCTAAGACTCACTACCTAGCTAGTCTAGCTGATTATGAGCTCCAGTTTCAGTGAAAGAACCTGTGTCAAGAAGAATAAGGAAGGTTTGTTATAAGTCTCCTTTAGTGTTGAGCTCTTTTAAAACACTCCCTCCAAGGATCAGGAAACATTGCCAATAGGAAGAAGGATTGTAAGAGCCCCAGGATGGGAAGGAGTAGCCTGAGATATTGTCCTGCCCTGAGAGACTGACTGGTGCTTTCATGACCCCATAGTGAATACTGATAACCCCACCAAGGTGGGCTCTCAGTGGAATGGGGGTGGGGGAGAGGCAATATAAGAGTATAAATCTATAGGAATATGGCCAATATGCAATATGCCCATATAGTAAAGTTCACAATTAGTAAAAATTAAAATAAAAAACAATAAAGAACATACCCAGCATTGACCAACATCTGGCCTCCACACACATGCACACACACAGGCAAATTTTAAAAAGTTATTATCTCTCAGCAAAACCAATGAAATAAGTACAGTTGATTTCATTTTACAGATCAAACACTGAGGTTTATACAGAAACACAGGGCATATAGCAGAGGTAGTTGCCTATTTTGTCTGCTTGCAAGTCCTAACTCAAGCACAGACCCAAAAAGAATAAATCTACCCAGGCAGACAATACCCAACTTCTAGAACCATTCCCCTTCCAGAGGAAAGAGGTTCCCAAGCATCTGTGCCACGAATTATAATGAGTTTTGCAAAAATCCATTCTAATCATGCACATCTGAGTAATTTTATTAGTAGCAGATCCACAAACCGGACCACCAATCCCCTCAGACAACTATGAAGACCATTTTGAGAAGAAAGATGACTTGTTACATGTAAAAACAAACAAACAAAGCTGCCATATTCCCTGATGATTTTAGAAAAATAAGCCTCCTAGAGAATAATATGAGCTGATTGGCCTTTGAGAAGAGGAATTCAAAACTAGGCAATCAGATTTAAGAAAGTTTTGACTGAAACAGAATCAATGTAAACCTATTTACAAAGGTTTTCATCATATAGGGTATTTCTTCCCATAAAATACAAAAATTAACCATACAAGTATG
Source organism: Zapus hudsonius (assembly GCA_004024765.1). Lineage (NCBI taxonomy): Eukaryota > Metazoa > Chordata > Mammalia > Rodentia > Dipodidae > Zapus > Zapus hudsonius. Next base: position 2,941 of record PVHP010007591.1, read on the forward strand.
TTTTTTTATTCTCAGTAATTACACTAGACTTCATATTTTCTTTTCTTGAGAAAAATGTCAACTGTGTATTTTATTTGTAATTTAGTTGAACCATTAGGTAAATGTTAGCAATTACAGCAAAATATGAATAATGAAAAAGCAGAAGTTGTCAGATCATAGCGTGACCTCCTTTTTCCCCCCTCGCTACAGGAATTTTGACTATATCAAAGAAAAATAAATTGGAATTAGTAACACGCTATTTTCCATCCATCTAACTGACAATTAAGCTAAGTGAAGAAAATTTGGCCTTGAAGTGTATAGAATTATTCAATTTTAAACAAAGAATTGCTCAGGCTAGTCAGTGTATCTTTAGTCACTACTTTGCAAATGATGTTTTATTAGCTGGAAAAGCTGCTTTGTAAACCTTATATTTTAATATTCCCTGTTTTTTTTAAACATCCTTTCATTACAAGCACAATATTGTAACTGATCAAATGTTTGTTTTCTTTAGTTGTATCTTATTGAATTCTTCATCTGAGGAAAGCAGCTGTTGGGGAAGCTGAACAAGAGCTATGACAGAATTCTACAAATATAAAATCACCTAAAGACTTACTCTAGGGTAATCCCCAAAACAAAAGCACGCCAAAACCCAACAAATGGCCACTACAGGAATTTCCCTTTTGTACCTTGCATGTGTGCTTGTTATTTGACTTCATTTTCATGATTCTAAATTGATTTTTGTTCCTAATTGAAATACTCCAATTTCTAGCAGAGGAGTATAACTGGAAATTCCTCTTTTTGAAGGAGTTCTGAAGGCCACGCTGCTCTGTCTTCGTGGACTTGCCCTCTGTTGACATCTTCGTATAATGGGCACTGGATGTGAACACCAGGAAGGGCACAAGTCCCCAGGAGTGGCCAGCAATAGAAATGAATAAGAGCCAAGGACAGGGACCGAGTGAACAGTGTCAGCTCTGTTTTTCCTCCTGCAGCTCCCATGGCTGCAGTTAGTCATATTCTTAACCTTTGCTTACTTGTCACTAAGCTTTGTAAATCAAGATTTCTAGCAGCAGGTGCTCAATAAAGGGTCAAAGTCCATCTACCTACTTCATGGGTTGGCAAAGTCCCAATGTGATAACATGAGCCACTTGAAATGCCATAAAGTTTTGCTGAAATCAAGTCACCACCAACACCAGCTTGCGTGCCATTCAAGGCTATTTAGTCTGCCCCAGGCTAGAATAAAAAAAAATAATAATAGTAGCAGCTAGTAGTTGCATGGATAAATATATTTGGTACTATACAAATCTCAATACCAAGTCCAGCACCCTGAAGTAGACATTATTCTACAGTTTAAAGACCAGAAGTCTCTCTTTTCTGACCCCAGAGCCCATTTGTTCAACCATACCTTAATTAAATGTGCATAAAGTCTTACACTGGGTTCCTCAGAAAACAGAGCCCAAGGCAGGAGTTACATAGTGCTGCTTAATTAGGAAGAGCTACCCTGGGGAGCACAGTGAGAGAAAAGGGGAGCGCGACAGGGAAGTCAGAACACACAGATAAGTGTGTCTCTACTGCTGACTGCTCTTGATGGCTCAATCACCAGGACTTTGCTCCCAAGAAATCACACCAACTGCATCTCATCTTGGGAGAATAAAACAAAGCAGACTTTATCCACTGATTCCTACCCTTGGTTTGTCAAAAGTTTGTCTCCCCCAAGCACTAAACCTTCTAGTTGTCATTAGGTGTACGAACCCAGAGTTGAGTCTGTTATGGAATCAATAAAGAAACCCAGAAGTGACCATGAGAGGTGTGAGAGCAGAGTGGGGGCCTGGGTTTATATCTGAAATCAGAGTCTGAGTGGAGAAAGAGCATCTAAAGTGCTGTCAGGAGGGTCACATGCAAGTACCACGTGCTTTCTGTCACACAGGAGCCTTAGTAAAAGACCCGAAAGTACAAGAGGGCCTATTAGAAAAGAAGAGGACCAGTATAAGAGGACTTAAAGGAGGTGAAAGAATGAGAGAGGGAAAGAGGACCGAGGAAGGACGGACGTGATCAAAGCAGGACGTACGCAGGAAATGTCACAGCAAAGGCCATTAATTTGTACAATTAATGTGCATTCATAACTATAATTTTTAAAGATTGGAGAAAATGCAAATTTGGAAAACAAAGCTAGGTTTGAATCAACCGAGGGCGGTCCAGATGGCTCGCACTGAACAGATCTCTTGCTGATTCTTCCAGATGCCTTGACTATGAGGTTTTTGCAAATAGCTCCCAACTTCCTCTTCCAGAAGCAAGGTGAATAACTGTGAGTCATGGTTAAGGTTCATGTGGTAACCGTGGCATTGTAACTGAATGCTTCTATGACACCTGTGATTCAACTTATTAATAAACTTTATAATTTAAAACAAAACAAGGATCTCATACACATATAACACACATACTGTGTCATGATATTAGGTTCCCAAATGAAGCCGAAAGTGATTCACACAAAAGCCATAGAATAATCTGCAACTTGGAATCACTGTTTGCTCTGGAAACATCACCCCAACTCTCTCACAAGATCCAGAGTGGCGTAGAGGTGGCTTTATTCTACACTGAAATCATCTCAGAGTGATAATGTACACAATCCAACCCAGTGTTACTCACTTATTACAGCAGTTCAGAAACCACTCTGAGAACAATTGGAAAAATTTTCCTAATCTTTCTGCCACCATCTCCATTGTGTTAGGTACATCCTCTGTTAACACTGTTCTGTGCATAGATCATGTGGTTTTCCTTCTCATCTGTGTATAATTGTCATTTACGTGCCAATTGCCCCCATTAGAGCTGAGCTCCTTAAGGGAAGGATCCCAGGCAAAGCCTTGTATACGCTAGCATCCATTAGATACTCAAGGACTACTTCATAAGGAGGAAATGAGAAGTGTGTCGAGTGACGCATAAAACAGCGTGATAGTTTGAATATGATAATGTGAATGTATAGCCCCATAAAGTCGGGTGTTTTATTAAAATTGAGTTTGTAACTTGTGTCCCCAGCCTCCCAGCTGAGAGAGGTGTCACTGGGCAGATCCTGGAGTCCAGCCCAAAGGTGTGGGGAAGAGCACTTTGAACTCTGACGGTTCCTGTCTGCTGGTGATGGTGTTTGCTCACTGCAGTTCTCTCTCTGCTTGGATCTATGAAAGGGAGCCAGCTTCTTCTTTCATCATTGATGGAACTTCCCCTGGATTTTAAAAAAAATCTTTATTGTTCAAAACTAGATACACTATATGAGCAAATATTGTGTTGATATTCCCATTTCCCTCCTCCCTGTCCCCAATCCACTGGGTATCCTCCTCAGTGGGCACACTGGATCAATCCATGTGGTAAGGGGTTATGGATGGCACAGGAGGCAGCCAGGTTGCCACCCCTTTGTATATTGTTGCTGAGGGGGGTAATGTCTCTGGGTAATGTCTCCCACCCGGCTCTTACAATCTTTCCACCCGCTCTTCGGCTCAGTTCCCTGAGTCATGGTGGGTGAGTTTGAAGTCTGTTTTATTGTTGTGAACTTAAGAGTCTCTGTGCTTCTACTTTAAGTTGTGTTGGAAGTCGTTGGTGTCTGTCTCACTGACTTATCCTGGGTTGACTGATTGGCTGTGGTTATAGGTCTCTTTCTTGCCTCGCCACTGTTTCAAGTCTTTCACTTGGGGCCTACACGAGAGGCCTGGGGTGGTTCATCTCTTGCTAGGATATCAACCTTCTGCCTGGTGGAGTTGGAATGACCACGGCTCTCTCAAAATATATTGCCTTCTGAAAAATATATTGCCTTCTGAAAAATACAAACAGAATCTCCATCAGAGAGTGAGATCAGTATAGGTTAAATGAGATACACATTTCTAATTTGACAAGATTCTATTGTGATTAATTAGCCTCTCTGTAGTTCTCTAGTAATGGGGATTTCTTTTTGAAGCCCCAGTTATTGGTTCCCATAGGATTTTTCCCTGAGTCCCAATTCCAGTTAAGGGTTCCTTGTCACTGAGTGGATTTCTTGGTCAATTTAATTTCCCCTGGATTTTGTAAGCTTGAAATAAACCCCTTCCTCCCACAGACTGTCTGGTTGGATGTTGGTCCCAGCAATATGGAGCTGACAACAAACGTGAGGGAGTGGGAGGGTAAACAGATGAGGGGGTGAGGAAAAGCTTTTAGGCAGAGGAGAGCACCAACTGAGCCCAGCTTCATGTGATGTCGTCATGGAAACTCTATGGTGCTATTTTCTCCATTAGCAATGAACTGGAGATGAGAGGGCAACCTTGAGCCAGGTGTGGTACATCTGGGTGGATTCATGACCAAGAAACCAGGACACAGTAATTGAATAGAATATTAAATTTTATTTTATATCTTCTGAAAAAGTGAAAAACTGATATCCAGGACTTGCCAAAAGGTGGGCAGAAACCAGTCTCATAGATCTGAGCCAATTTTCCATCTCTTGGCTACAAAAGAAAAGAGAAAACTTTTTTTTCAGAGAAAGATTCTTTGTTTTCCCCTTTTATTTTTATTTATTGATTTGCAAGCGGGGGGAGAGAGAGAGAGAGAGAGAAAAGACAGAAAGAGAATGGGCGTGCCAGCCCCTCAGCCACTGCAAATGAATTCCAGATGGATGTATCATTGTATGCATCCGGCTTTACACGGGTACTGGGGAACTGAACCCAGGTTATTAGGCTTTGCAGGCAAGCGCCATAACTGCTGAGACATTTCTCCAGCCCTAGAGAAAGGTTCTTTATTGAAAGTTGTTATTCTAGAAAAACAATAACCAAAACACCATGACATTTCTCATTACCTTTCCAGGGTAGAGAGGAGGTCATTACCTTCAAGCCAAATGAGTAACTCTCTTGGCCCAGGAACCTCATGAGGGCTGGGATTGGCAAAATCCAAAGATAATCTTCCCAATGACCTTTTCCTTGTAGAATCTCCTTCCCTTGAGTGCAGCTTAGACCTGCAGCTGTGATTATATTGTGTTTTATGACAAGAGGAATTTTTGAACATGTAATTAAAGTCCCCAGTCAGTGAAGTCCATTACTGGGAACATTATGAATGGGACTGGCCCACTTGGATAACCTCTTCAAAGGAGGTCTCATGGTGTGAGATGTACTCTGGCCACTCTGGGAGAAAGCAATCAGCCATGTTGTGATCTGTCTGTGTAGGGATCATATGGAAAAGAATTATGTGACTTACGGAAGCTGAAAGTAGTCCCCATTTAATACCAGCAAGAAAATGAGGGTTTCAGCTGAGGCCATCAGTCACACAGCTGCAAGCCATGGACTTGAGAGGACACAAAATCTCAGATAAGAATCCTAGTCCAGCTGACTTCTTATTTAAACCTAGTGAGACCTTCAGCAGAGGATGCAGTGAAATCCTACCAGGACTCCTGTAAAATGAACATATTCAGCACAAGCATGAATACCTGAGTTCACATTCCCAGAACCCAGATGCTAGAGCAGGTGTTGCAGTCAGCATTCTAGTTGCTGCACAGAAAGAACCCAAGCAAAAGCGGCTTGCAGAGGAATGGGTTTATTAGGCTTACGGACTCGAGGGGAGACTCCATCCTGGCAGGGAAAACGATGACATGAGCAGAAGGGGTGGACATCACCTCTGCCACAGCACTGCAAACAGCGGCAGGAAGGTGTGCCAAACACTGGCAAGGTGAAGCTGGTTTATAAACCCCATAAGCCTGCCCCCAACAACACGGCTACAGCGAGGTTGTAAAACCCAAACTGCCATCAGCTGAGGATCAATCAATCAAAACACATTCATCTGTTTGTGGGGGACACCTGGATCAAACCACGACAGCAGGTGTCTGTAATCCCAAAGCAGCTATGGTGAGAAGGGTGGCAGAGATTCAAGAATCTCCCAGAAAGTCATTGGCCAGTTCACCTGGTGAACATGGTAGTAGACAATGAGAGACTGCCTCAAATAATGTGGAAGTGAGGGCCGACACCTGCGTGCATCTGTACTCACCCACATGAACACGTGTGCATGCACACACATACAAGAACTGGAGAATGACAAAGGTTGGTGACTGATTCTTACCTAGACACATCTGAGGGGGAATCCTTATCTGAGATCATTATCTGCCATGGCATGTGAGGAGAGAAGCTAGGGTTTATTTAGGGCCCAATTGTCCTGCAGAGATGAGTGGATGAGTGGGAATGAGTCTTCTGTAATGAACTTGATACCAAAAAAAAAAAAAAAAAAACAGCTTTCAAAGGAAGGCAGCTCTGGTGGAACAGATTTGGAGGTGTCCATCAGAGATAAGGGTGTTAAGAGGTCACCAAGAGGGGAAATTCTGCAGTAGGAGGTGTGCTAATAATGGGAGTGTCTCTGAGAACTCACAAGCTCCCCACAGAGAAACAGCGATAAGACAAGACCCTGATGGATAGCTGATATATGCACCAGTCATTTAAGACATCACTCATCCGTAAGCACATTGGAAATATCCAGAAACATTTTTGTTTGTTAGTATACAGACAAGGTAGTGTGGGCCTGCTACCGACTCATGGGGGTAAAAGCCAAGGACACTGCTTAACACACTATAATGCATGGAGCATCTACAACAGCACATTATGCATCCCAAGATAGCAATAATGCTGAGGTTGAGATATCTGCAATCCTTTCTCTGTCTGTCCCGACAGCCGAGAGGGGTGTGGGGCAGAGGACAAGGAAAAAAACCTATTTTCTATACTTCCATCCATCATTATCTCAGAATAGCCACCTGATGAGAGACACAGAGAAAGATAGCTTTAAACAAAATGACAGATGTAAATATTGATGGACCTTTTAATTTTTTTAAATGTGTGTGTGCGCGCGCACACACGTGCATGTGTGCACGCTCATGCTCGTGCGTGCCATTCCTGCCATGGTACACATGTGGAGGTCAGAGGACAACCTTAAGGTGTCTGTGCTCTGCCTTCTTTGAGATAGGGTCTCCTGCCACTATAAATGAACTGCTAGACTACAAAGAACATCAGACTAGCTGAGCTCTGAGCTTTGAATTCTCCTGACTCAACCTCCCATTGTGGTAAGCATGTTGGGATCCCAGATCCAAGCACCACTTTGCATCCAATTTTACATGGGTGTTGAGGCACTGAATCCAGGCCAGCAAGTTTTGTAAGCAAGCACCTTTAACTGCTGAACCATCTCCCTAGCCACTCTTAACCATTTTTACTTTTTAAATTTTGTGTGTGTGTGTGGGGAGGTGTATGTGTCTCATGTATGTTTGGAGGCCAGAGGTCAACATTGGCTGTCTTTCTCAATTGCCCTCCACCTTATTTTTCCAACAGAATCTTTCACTGAACCTGGAGTTCACCAATCGGCTGGACTAAGCCAGTGAACCCCAATGATTCTCCACCCACCCTCCCCAGCACTGAGGTCACAGGGTGCATCACTGTGCTCAGATTTTTTGTTTTTGTTTTTATTTTTGTTTTTGTTTTTGTTTTTCGAGGCAGGATTTTGCTCTAGTCCAGGCTGACCTGGAATTCACTATGTAGTCTCAGGGTGGCCTTGAACTCACAGCAATCCTCCTACCTCTGCCTCCCAAGTGCTGGGATTAAAAGTGTGCACCACCATGCCTGGCTTCTGTGCTCAGATTTCTATGTGGGTGCTGGGGATCAGAACTCAGGTGCTTGTGCCTGTGCGACAAGCACTTTACTGATTGATGTATCTCTCCAGCCCTGAAGGGCCTGTTTAATAACCCAGGATGAGACTTCTCTGTTAACTACATGTGACTGGAAAAATCATGGAAATCTGTGATGTCATGAGGGGAGAGTCAGGGACATATAACTGAGTATGCTTAGATACAGTTGGGATACAGAGACAACCAAGAGATAGCCTGAGTTCTTCCCACTGGATTTAGCTAGTTTGACTAGATTCATACAATTGTTCCTTTGTCCATGAGAAATGAGGAACATTCCCCTTGTCTTCAGTTTCTGTTGCAGCGGCTCACATGCCTCTGGGATGAATCTCCAAACCAGGCACAGTTTATGAGAGGAAAAGATTTATTGAAGCTACAGATCCAGGGGAAGTTCCATAATGGTGAAAGAGGTTGGCCCCACTTTTCACAGTCCAAGCAGAGAAAGAAAAACCATCACCAGCACCACCTACACAACAGCAAACAGGCTCATTAAAGAGAGAGATTTCTTTCCCCTTTATATAACCATAGGGTGGGGTCTTGCAACCCTATCCCAGATTTGTTGGCTTCCTGAGTCTCTGGAATTTCCTTCCTGCACTGCCCTCCCAGGAAGGAATGTTCATTTCTAGCTTCCCTGAGCCTCCTTACATCCTGCCTTCCCCCTACTGAGAGGGCTGCCTTCCTGTGAACATCAGAGACGAACCCAAGATTATTAAAAAGGTTAACTTGACAACAAAACATAACCATCACAGTTACGTTCTCTAGCATGAGGCAAGGATTCTGTGTAGGAAAGGAATGATGAACAGGTGAAATATCAAGTCATTGTCCGGAGCTACCATAACAAAGTACCATAAGCCCAATGGCTTGAAAGATGCAAACTTTCTCACATTTCTAGAAGGGAGAGGTCTGAGATGAAAGTGTCTACGTGATTGGTTCCCCCTGAAGATGTTGAAGGAGAATCTGTCCAGGCCACTCGTGGGTTCTAGAGTTATCTAACAATCACTGGTGTTCCAAAACTTGTAGATGCATTCACTCAGCCTCTAGTCCAACTCAAAAAACACTGTCTCTATGTCCCTGTGCCTTTATCATGTAAGGAGACCAGGGATAGTAGATTAGAGACCATTCTACTCAAGTAGGATCACTCTCTCTGCAAGAACCCTATTTACAAATAAGGTCACATTCTAAATTAGCAGGAACCAGGACTTCATCATAGTTTTATTTTTTTTTTGGGGGGGGGGGATACCGTTCAGCCCCTATCAGCTCTTAAGGTAAAGAGAGGATGACAACGCAGGACAGGGAGAACTTTGGCCACAGATGAGGTTAGCTGAAATCCAGCTCAGTCTTATCCCATGAGGAGCTCTGAAGCCTGAAAGGCATCAGAGTCATCCCCTATCAAGGGAATGGGCTAACAGCCTTTTGAATCCCTGAATGGACCAGCTGTTAGGCTGTCCCTAAAAGGAAGATGTGTCATTCCAGGCATTTCTAAACTGGGTTTCCATTAACACTAGGACAGTAGCTGTCAAAATTTGTATATCAGAAATATAGACTAGACCCTGGACCCAAATTTATCATTCAGAAAACCTAGATTTGCATGTATAGCAAATTCCCACACATAGTGGTTTGAATGTAAAATGTGTTTGAACACTTGCTCCCCAGCTGGTGGTGCTGATTGGGAAGATGGGAACTCTAAGGAGGTAGAGCTTGCTGGAGGAAGTGAATTGCTGGGGGAAAGCCTATAGGTTTATTACCCAGTCCCATTTCCTGTCTGCTTTCTGCTTCCTGGTTGCTGATGTAATGGGAGTTTAGTGGCTTCTGCCAGGATGCCTTTCCTGCCATGATGGAATGTACTCACACTGTGAGCTGCAACAAGCCCTTCCACCTTTAACTTGTTTCTTGTCAGGCATCCAGGTGATGCTTTTTTACCAGCTCAGGGACCATAGATGCAGGGTAACTCTCAGAGAGGTAGTTGTGAGTAGCAAACAACCAACCCTGAGCAGCCAGGAGAAGGGGATGTGTGGAGTGAAGGGTGAACAGAATCTGGGCAGGCAGCAACAGTACAGTACCCACACCATCCTTCTATGCAAACCCAAGGAATGTGAGAAGTGGGGAAATAAACCCAGACAAGTTGTAAGGAAGTGGGCTTCTTTAGAAAAGAGCCAGAGTTCAGTTGCATCAAAGAAGAGGAAGAACCCATAAGAAGGGGAGGAACCCCTAAGAAAAAAGGCATAGAAAGGAAGGATGCTGCTGTTGTCTGGGTGAAAATGAGCTTCCCTTAGTGAAGGCGTGCAGTAACGATGCAGGTGACTTTCAAGCTACACAGTCGTTCTTGGAACTCTGCGTGTCTTATGAACAAACTGGGTGCCAATCTGGTAAGCCACTGAGTGACTGTCAGCTGTCCAGCAACACCACTGTCATTCAGAGGCCGAAGGGGGCCATCTCGTGTGCTGCAGCCTGGCTCTTTAACTGGTTGACACGAAGATTCATGGTAGCTTGAGCTCTATCTACAGTTTAACTGCATGTCTCTTCTAGTAAGAGAGCTATTGAAGATTGTATAAAATTACAGCAATTTCCTGAAACTAAGAAAATGCTCTGTGGTTAGAAAGAGAAAGAAAATTATGTCAAATGCATTACATGAAAGACAAATTAAAATGGTCAGTTTTGCCCGGCGTGGTGGCTCACGCCTTTAATCCCAGCACTCGGGAGGCAGAGGTAGGAGGATCGCAGTGAGTTCAAGGCCACCCTGAGACTACATAGTGAATTCCAGGTCAGCCTGGACTAGAGTGAGACCCTACCTTGAAAAACCAAAAATAAATAAATAAATAAATAAATAAATAAAATGGTAAGTTTAAAGGAATAATAACAATAAAAAAAAAGGTCAAAGGAGTATAACGTGGATTAGCTTTGATGTCCGCAAAAGCTGCTGGAAGTAAAATCTGGAAACAAAATATGTATTAATTTTATAGCATCAGACTGAATGATGAATATAAGTGTTTAGAAAATAGCAGAATATCTTCAGGTTAAAAGTAAAAAAAAGGGGGCTGGGTAGATGGCTCAGTGGTTAAAGCACGGGCTATACAAGCCTGTTGACTGGGGTTCGGATCCCTAGAACTCTAGTAAAGCTGGATGCATGTCTGCAGTCCTAATGCACCTATGGCGATGGAGGCAGATTCAGGAGAATCCTGAAGCTTGCAGACCAGCTACTCTAAAAATATATACAATCATAACAAAATTCAAAAAGTATGAAGAAGAAAATAAATTAGCTGGGCATGGTGGCCCACGCCTTTAATCCCAGCACATGGGAGGCAGAGATAAGAGGATCTGTATGAGTTTGAGACAACATAGTGAATTCCAGGTCAGCCTGGGCTAGAGTGAGACCCTGCCTTTAAACACACACACACAAAAAATTATTCTCATGATTCTACCATGGAATATATTTTTCTTTGTTATAATAGATATCATATTGTTTTTATCATCTGCATCTCAATTGTCGACTTAATATCAGATCATCAACTTTTCCAGAATGCAAAAGTATCTTTCTGTTTTATAAAAGTCTCCTTTGTTTATACATCTGAAAGCTTATGCTACTAATTTACAAAGTGTTCTTAAGAAATTATTAAGGATTTGGGTCTGGGAAGATGGCCCGATGGTTAAAGATGCTTGAAAAGCCTACCAGACTGGGCTTAATTTCCCAGCATCCATGTAAAGCTGGATGCAAAGTGGTGTGTGCATCTGTGATCCCAAACCCCTAAGACAGTAAGAGGTAGAGCCAGAAGAATCCGAAGCTCTGGAGTCAGCTAGTCTGACTTTCCTTAACAGCAAGAAATTCTATCTCAGAGAACGTGGAGCACAGACACCCCAAGTTGTCCTTTGACCTCTACACGCATGCCATAGCTCACACATCAATAAAAATTTTTAAAAAGAACAAAATTCCAGGGTTTCCACACTGGTATCAAAAGCCAGAGACAAGAGAAGCTGTGAAAGCTCTCTACCAGTGCCAGAGAGAACAAATGAGAGAAAGCAAAAATTCTATCTGTGCATTGTTGCTATCCTTCAACAGTCTTTCCATGTTCTAGAAAGTCCTACGAGCTCCTTCTTCTACTCTGTAGTACTATGAAACTCAACAATACAACACATGGAATACCTAAATATTCCTCCCTGCATTTGGCTCTCTGTATCTATATATGTACGTAAATGGATGAATAGATAAATAGATGGTTCATAAATGATAGACATACCTAACAGAGATACAATTTTGAATACTACTTTTTCCCAAAAAGTATAATATATTAACATAGTTGGCTTTTGTTTTCCAGTTACAAAAATAATTTATTCTCCTTGATGAAGTAATAATAGCAGAATAAAATAAAGTAATGGAATAAAATAAAATGGTAGGACTAGGGAAATGGTTCAGTGGTTAAAAGAACTTGATTACAAAGCCTGATGGCCTGGGTTTGATTACCCAGCACCCATGTAAAGCCAGATGCACAAAGTGGTGCATGCATCTGGAGTTTATCTGCAGTGCCCATATTCATTCTCTCTCTCCTTACAAATAAATTAATAAAATTATTTTTAAATAATAGAAAATGCAGAAAGAATACTTATTATTGATACCAGCATCCAACAATAAACACTCCCAACAATTTTTCACAAAGTGAAATAGTATCATCTCTTCCATTAACTTACTACAGTGTTGGTGGATTAGCTTTGCAACAAAATGCCTGAGGCTGCTACCTTTCTAGAGAGAGGTTATTTTAGCTCACAATTCTAGAAGTTCAAATTTCAAAAGATATAGTACAGAGTGAGAGATGCTACCTTAACTATGCCATTTCAGATAGATATTGTGCATCTGGCTTTGTGGGTACTGGGCAATTGAACCCTAAGCCAACAGACTTTGCAAGCAGTGCCTTTAACCACTGAGCCATCTTCCCAGCCCTCAGGTTGATATTTGATGACCATTGGAGAGTGTGTCTTGGAACAAGTAGTCACATCTTGAGCCAGGAAGTTGAGTGAGCTGGGTAAGGGTAGGTTTGCTCCCTCTGTGACAATCCTTTCTTGAAAATACAAGGAGTAATACAGGAACTCCCTCCAGTGAGCTAAGACTCTGCCACTAGACCTCACATCTTCAAGATTCCATAGCACTTCCACACACTACCACCCTGAAATTATAACCTTTAGGTGAACATTATTAAGCCATATCCAGGCCATAATGGTTGGCCTGCTACTCTATGATCTTTGCCAAGTGACTTAAAATCTCTACACCTTTGTCTATAGATTTTAGCAGTTAGAAAAGCATCTGTCACATAGTGAGTCTATAGATCAGCTGTCGTTCTTTAGCCTATAGAAATTCAACCTTACTGACTTGGAGGGGCTTTAAGGGGGGGATCTGATATGATTCATAGGATCCATTTGTTCCACTAAGTGAGATGAGGGATATGGATCTGTAGTTCTCACAACAGGATTTGGTTCCCAAGGATGTCTGTGATGGGGGAGTAATGTTTAAAGCTAAGTAATGTTTCCACCACCTGACCTCTAACACAAACCCACTACTTCACCTGGCATCTCAACGAAAGAAACAGCCCTGAATTCTAGTGTCCTCCCACACACCACATTCTTATTGTTTGTTTGCTTCCTTGAGATAAACTGGCCTCAATCTTGTTATGTAAAAGAAGGTGACCTTTAACTCCTGATCTTCCCAAATGCTGGGATTACAGGTTTGAGCCACTACACTCCGTTCTGATGTATTTTTTATTTTTGAAGTTTAGAATTATTTTATTAGAATTTAAGAGAAGGAAGAAAGGCAAAGCTCCTATACAGCAGGAAGGGGTTTCTGGAAGTGGAAGAGTCCCTGAGGTACATTCCTAAAAGTGATTTTTCTGGGATCAATGTATCTATATTTAATTTTTGTAGTAGACTCTGATATCTTAGATGTTGGTCTACAATGTACTTTTTGTACTCTGGTGCTGCATTTTACTCCAAAACACAGCTCTCACCTCAAAGGTAAAAAGAGGCAGTTTATTCTGGAGCCAAATATGACTGCGGCTCAGTTTCTCAGATTCAGATTATCCCAAATATCATGTTCCAGCATGGTAAAAATGTCAGAGTTCTTGGAGTAACAGAACAAATAATCATAAATCATGACACTTTGCAATGCATTGGTAGAAACATCAGGTTTTAGCAAAGAACAGGTATCTCTGTGATCTGATGGTATCCTTCTAAAAAAATATTTTATACAATGAGACTGTACCTCGAAAAACCAAAAAAAATTTTTATTTGCAAGCTGACAGACAGAGAGAGAGAGAGAGAAAGAGAGAGAGAGAGAGAGCGAGAGAAATAATGGGTGCATCAGGACCTTTAGCCACTGTAATCAAACAGATGCAAATCCAGATGTATGTACCACTGTGCATCTGGCTTTACATGGGCACTGGGGAATCAAACCCAGATTGTTAGACTTTGCAGGCAAGCACCTTAACCACTGAGCCATCTCTCCAGCCCCTGCTGACATTCTTAGCCTTTGGATTAGTGTAAACTAGGGGTATATTTGTACATTCCCAAAAGACTTATCTAGTAGTCACAAAGATGTTAGGTCAAACACGGAGATGAGCAATAAATGGCTACTTCAGGGGTTAACAATAACCCAAGATAATTTGGTTCTGGATCAACAATATTCTTGCTCTCTACAACCACTTAAGTTTTATTCAGCCAATCAGCTTTGTATACTATTTAATATAGGTACAGTTTTTTTTCCCTGGGCTTGAGTTCACATGCTATAATAAATAACCACCAACTTGGTAGCTACAAAGCACAGAACATTTATTCTTTCACAGTTCTGGAGGCCAGAAACCCAAAAATAGTTTCACTGAGTAAAACCAAGATGTCAGTGAGACTGTAATTTCTCTAGAGACACTAGTGAAGACTCTATTCCTTGACTCTTCCAGTTTCTGGTAGCTGCCAGCATTTCTTGGCAAATCTCTGACTCCATGGCCACATTGCCTTCTCTTCTGTTTTTGGTACCAAGTCTCCCTGTGTTTCCCTCTTATAAGGACACTTGTGATTATATTGAAACCCATTCCGAGGGCTGGGGATGTAGTTCAGTTGGTAGAATACTTGCCTAGCATGAAAGAAGCCCTGGGCTTGATCCTTAGTGTGCATAAATTGGGCATGGTAGTGCATGCCCATACTCCCAACATTGTGGAGGCAGGAGGACCATCCTCAGCTACATGAGATACTTGAAACCCTGTCAGCAAGGGAGGGAGGGAGGGAGGGAGAGAGGGAGGGAGGAAAAGAAGGAAGAAAGGAAGGAGAAAGGAAGAGAAGGAAAGAAGGAAGGAAGGAAGGAAGAGAAGAAAGGAAGGGGAGAGCCACTTAGATAATCCATAATAAACTCCTAATCTAGAGACCTTTAATTTAACCTTCTCTACAAAAATCCTCTTTGTCCTGTAAAGTATTATAATAATATTCATAGGTTATGGAATTAGAATAAGAACACATTTGGAGCCAGTATTCAACATCAAAACAGAGAGAAGAGAAAGAGGGAGAGAGAAAGAGAGACAGAGATTATGCATAAAACTGAAGTGTTGTTTGCTTTGGGGAACATTGAGGCAGCACATCTCCGTTCCTGGGAACAGCCGCTCTCACAGACAAGCAGTTCTCTGCGGCTCAGCAGACTTCATCGTCTGCCTTCACCACCCCAGGTGGATCTTCAATGACAATATTTTCCAGCTTTTGCTTGACAAAGCCAGTTGCACTTCCCCATCCTCTCCATGTGTTGTTTTCAGTAAATACACATTTGGTCTTGTGTGAATTAAGATGTCTTAAGCCCTGTTTCAGGATTCATGTCTTCCATCCCACTTGTCGGAATCTAGCACCCTCATTCCACCCTTGCTAGTTTTTGAAATGCTATAAAGGAAAACCACTTTTGTTAAGATATGAAATGTCTAATTTTCTAATGAGATGAAACCCAGCCACTTGCGGCCAGAGAGTTCCCTTTCCTCAAAGGACAAGAATCATAGGTCTACACATATTGACAAATTTTCTCAAAAAGAAAATGGAAAGTTAGAAGACATCTCTCTTGTCTATACTAACCAGTTCATTTTTGGTTGCCTCTTAAACTAAAAGGGATAGATGCTTAAGGACTGGTGCTAAATAGATTAAATACTTAACAATGCAATTGGTGGATTAAACCCAGAATACAGGCATGAGATCAGAAAGTACTAAAAGCTTCCAGTGAATGCATTCAGGGACCTCCGTCACAGAATGTTCGGTTTCTACACTCATTTCTTTAATTGTTCTGAAGTCACAGAAGGTTCAGAGATCTTGCAGAACTTCCGATGAATATTCCTTTGACTGTGGAATGTTTTGCTTTAGATCAAGGGTGTATGATATGCCCGGTAGAGGAAAAGATCTGGTTGTATAGTGATGGCTCATATTCCTCCTGAGAAGCATACTGCAACAAAGGCAATAACCAGCCTAGTCCAGAGGCAGAAGAAAGCAAAGGTGTGGTGAAGCGAGGCAGTGATCAGCTCTCATTCTGCCTTCACCGCTAGGGAGCTCAGGTGCCTCCAGGTACATGGAGATGATGTAGGACTGCTCCAGTGAGTTTCACTGCAACAGGTCAAGGGGGAAACTTTAAGAACCTTGAAAAAAATTTTGAGAACCATGAAACTCAAGATGACTTCAGAAAACTGACTATATCAAATCTATACACACGTAGCCTTCTTATCTCAGTAGAAACCCCTCTGGTGGACAGAGCTTATATGTTTTTATCACCCTCTCTCCTTTGGTGAAAGCATTGCTCAACAAAATAAATGAGATCAAGTCCCTCTTGATTTGGCTTCCATAAGTTGCTACTTACACGAGAGGACAGGCCATTCTTTCTTCCTAAATGCTTTGTTTATTGCTGCATAACAAGCCAAATAACGGCTTAAAATTACAACACATATGACCCACAAGTTCAGTTCCCCAGTACCCACGAAAAGCCAGATGCACAAAGAGGCACATGGAGTTCGTTTGCAGTAGCTGGAGGCTCTAGCATGCCCATTCTCTCTCTCTCTCTCTCTCTCTCTCTCTCTCTCTCTCTCTCTCTCTCTCTCTGGGTGTGTGTGTGTGTTTACAAATAAATAAAATATTTAAAATATATACATGTGTTTTGTTGAGGTAGGGTCTTGCTCTAGCCTAAGCTGACCTGGAACTCACTATGTAGTCTCAGGCTGGCCTTGAAATCATGGTGAACCTCCTATCTCTGCCTTCTGAGTGTTGGGATCCAAGGCATACACCACCACACCCAGCAGCAACATTTTTTTATTCCTCATGATTCTGTGGGTTGGTTAGGTAGCTTTTTCTACTCTGGGGTATCACTCAGAGGGTTGGGGGTCGCTGGAAAACATACACTATTGCCATTAAGGTGGTTGGCAGTTAGATGTGAATAAATGGCTGGAGGTTTAGATATGGCCCTTAGTTAGTGAGAGTTTCAGGTCTTCTCTGTATAAGCCTTACACATGGCCACAGGGTTCCATGAGAAGGCATTTCCAGTGTATAACATCAGAAGCTATAGATCGTTTAAGATCCAACCTCGGCAGTTTCATGGTGGTACCCCATCATCTTCTACTTGTTCAAACAAGCCCCTTGTTTATTTTCAGATTCTTGATTCTTGATGGAAAAAAATGGCAAAGGATTTGTAGCCACCACCCTGAAGCTGGGAAAGTAGGGTTATCCTCAGGATGCGAATAGCCTGGACATTTTCAAACTTAGAGCTGCTTTCCTCCCAACTTTCTAGTACATAAGAAAATCAAAATTCTTCTTTGCTAAAGATGCTTCCAAATGTACCCTTGATGATAAGGCCCTTCACTTTCATCACTGAGAACATCAGCCACAAATGCGGTACTGAGATGGCATATCTTGTAGACCGAAACTTAAGGGAATTTTCCCTAAACAAATATAAAGCCTTTCAGAAGCACAGCCTACTGCAGAAAGCTGACATTCAAAGTCATCACAGTCTGTCCCTAATAGAAGTATGGCTTGAACTGGACTCAGGCTGGGGAGCTGCAGAAGGCAGACACTGATGGTCAGGTCTCCCACAATGATTGATCGATTATACCCTTTGGAGTGGTCTACCTTGGTGGCAATCTCCAGTGAGATAAGATTACACTAGCATATAAACTAAAATACTGCTTCTTCATCAAGGAGTTTTGTCACAGTTTTTTTTTTAAAGTAGCTGAGGGTGTGGCTCAGTGGCAGAGTGTTTGTCTTACACATTCAAGGCCCTGGGTTCAATCCCCAACACACCACTTACACAAAAATCAACTGAAGTGAAAAATATTAATAGCAATATCGTTGATTGACATTCCAGAGGAAGTTCCTTATCTGTTCTTTGCTATCTGATAAACAGGTTTGCAAATCCATAGCTGTTCCATGGACCACACCAGGCTAACGGGTTATAAAAGCGAGACATTTGTAATGATGGATTGATGATAATGCACAGGGAAAGAGATTCCAGGATTCTACCCTGAATCCTACTTCAGTGATTCACATCTGACTGTGATGGCTACTCTCTTATGGTTCGTTTAATTAATCAGAATATTAGTAGTTGTCACTGCCTACATTTAAAAAACAACTTTACTGACAACATCCATAAATATAAACATATACCATGATCTTAATCCTCTCCTACCACCTTCCCTCCCTCCTCCCAAGCCCCTCTTCATCTGAATCTTTTCTTTTCTTTTTGACTGACTATGAATTTTATTGTATGACCTTATTCTCATCAAGTTATACTCTTCCTCCCCCCACCCCCAATCCACTGAAAGCCCTGCTCAGTGGGTTACTGTTGTTCTCCATGGGATGATGAATGCATCAGTTAGTCTCTTTTGGGAGAGGGGCATTTCATGGTATACATCTTCCCACCCTGTGGCTCTTACACTATTTCTGCCCTCCTTTCTGCAATGTTCCCTGAACCTTGGTGGGCATGTCATAAGGCTATTTTAATGGTAAGCTCTCTACAACCACTGGATTTCTTTGAGGCATTTTGAGTGTCCTCAGTGTCTATTGCCATCTCCTTGGAGCTGGCTGTCAGACTAGCAGAGAGAGCAGCACTCTTGTTCAGATCATCACTTCTTTCATAATGTTTTGTGGGCCCTGGCTGATGTGATGGAGGTGGGTCATCTCTTGCTATCCAGCCAGCTATCTTTTCTTGTTGTATTGATAACGTGGTTTACCAAGTTTTCACTGCTTTCTGTAAAACAAAACAGATTCTCAACCAGGAATGAGAGCAGCATGGATTAAAGGGGATAAGCGTGGTCACTTTAGGAGACTGTTGGATGGGTATAGCTAGTCTTCTTGGCCAAAGGGCAGTGGATCTTCTCTCTGGAGTCCTATCCATGGGATTCTGGCTTAGTTCTCAGTTCTCTCCCACTCAGCAGGCCTCATATCCAATCAGAGTATCTGGCTTTACATGGGTTCTGGGGAATCAAAGCTGGGCCTTTAGGCTTGTACAAGCAAGCACTTTAACCACTGAGCCATCTCACCAACCCTCTATTAACTTTTACGATTAAACAAATTTGAAATTTTCTCTCAAATTAGAAAGTGTCACCTCTCTAACTCAGTAGGTGGTCTGAAGTAAGGACTTTTTTTTATCTCGTGCCACTTGCAGTTACATTTCCCAACTAGATCCAATGTAGCACAGTTCTTTTTTCAGGATGTCAAGTAATTGCCATCAGAGGATAGTAATTGATAAATCCCTAGATTTTTTTTAAGAATTGTGTTTTAGTATATTAGTAATACAAACTTAGAGACAGGGAGGCGAAGGAGGAAGAGGAAAGAGAAGAAGCAGAGAAGGAGGAATAAGAAGAGGAAAAAAGAGGAGAAGACAGGTAAGAAGGAGAAGGTGACAAAGCAAATTAAGGGTCTTGTTTATCTCACAGAACAATATTCTGGGATTATTCACAAAGTGGCATGCACATCTGGAGCTCATTTGCAGTGGAAAGAGACTCTGGCACATCCATTCTCTCTCTGTCTGTCTTTCATCTCAATGTCTTTCTCTCTCTCCTTGAAAATAAGTACATAAAATTTAAATATTCTGGGATTAAATGGTTCATACTCTGTACTAGGTCTTGTCTTTTGCCTGGGGCAGATATTCAAGAGCTTTGACATAAGCCTGCTTTCTTTTGGGGGACCTCATGGGTCTCTTTGATCAACAGCTCCATGTAGGAAGTAACCAATGGCTGGGACCAAGGGTTACAGGCCAGAGCAATTTGTCTTGGAGTTAGGTTACCTTCTGCCCTATTCAGGTCCTCTCTTACCTGACGATGCCCATGGCTTTCTTGAGAGCTTACTGGATGAAAATAAGGATTTTATGGTATTCTTTATTGGTTAGATTGGTGTGTAAGTCCCCCCACCCTCTCTTCTGCCACCCCACCCCAATTCCTTCCAACCCCTTTGTCCATCTCTCAATTCATCTGATGGGTTTTCTTAATGTTCAGGCTTAACCTGGTTAGCAAATGAGGGAGAATATGCGGCACTTAACTATCTGTTCTTCTGTGAGTTTGCTAAGAATTATTTGCTCCAAGTCTATCCACTTTTTTTAAAATTTCATTATGTCATTTTTCCTTTCAGATGAGTAGAATTCCATAGTGTAAATGTACCACAACTTTGATATCCATTTATCCAATGATGGGCATTTGGGTTGATTCCAATTCTTAGCTATTATAAATTGAGCTGCTATAAACATGGTTGAGCAAATGTCTCTGTGCTTTGGTGAGGAAACTTGGGGGTAGATGCCCAGTAGAGGGATAGCTGGATCCGCTGGTAGCTCTATATCCATCGTATTCAGGAGCCTCCAAACAGCTTTCCATAATGGTTGTACCAGTTTGCATTCCTATCAGCAGTGAATGAGGGTTCCTCCCCCACCCCCACATCCTCACCAGCATCTATTGTTGTTGGATTTTTTAATGATTAGAGTGAGATGGAATTTCACTGTTGTTTTGATTTGCATTATCCTGATGATTAATGACAATGAACATTTTCTTAAATGAGAATTGGCCATTTGTATTTCCTCCTCTGAGAATTCCCTGTTGAGTTCAGTACCCCATTTTGTGAGAGACCTGTTTGATTTTTTATTATGTAACTTTTGGGGTTCTTTATAGATTATACATATTAGGCCTCTGTCTGTGAAATAGCTGGCATAGATTGTCTCCCATTCTGATGGTAGTCTATTGGCTTTGAGTATGGTATGTTTGTCTGTACAGAAGCTTTTTAGCTTGATAAGATCCCATTGGTTGAGTGATTATTGCACTTCCTGGGCTACTGGAGGTTTGCTCAGGAAGTTTTTCCCAACTCTTGTGGAGAGTTCCTCCAATTTTTTCTTTTAGGGTTTTCAGAGTTTCTGGTTTTGTGTTGAGGTCTTTAATCCATTTAGAGTTGAGTTTTGTGCACAGTGAGAGGAGAAGATCTGGTTTCATATTTTTCACATGTTTTTAGCCAATTTGTCCAGCACCATTTGTTGAAGATGCTATCTTGTAAATTCTTTATCTCAAGTATTTTGTCATAGATGGAAAGCTAACACAGTCTCCCTTAAGCCCTAGGATTATTTTCCTTCAATAAAAGAAAATATGCACACATGTGATGCTTCAACTTTACCTAAATGTATTTTTCTGTAAGCTGTAGAAAATTTGAATATTTTTTTTAAAATTTCTTCAAAAGGAGTCAAAATCCATATATAAATAGGTGTGTAAATCATAAGGCTTAGCAACAAGTGATCAAACCACAACAGGTGTGAAAATGTTCCGTTCTCCTCGAAATGCTGCTTTGAGAGGTCAGTGCCGCATCACCAGCTCATGTTTCTTAAATTAAGAAAGAAGCCCTTGGCTTTTACTGAGGGAACCATTTATTCACATGAATATACATACAGTTAATGTGCACCACTTACATTTGTGAACACATCTGGCTCCAAAATAGAAGAATCCAGTAGTCAAACCCACCTGCAAACTCCCCAATCTACATGCACACATACTCAGAAAGACAAGCCACACCCATCATGCTTAAAGACAAATTCTTTTTGCATCTGGTTTAACTGAGCTTGAAAAAGGATGGCTGTTATCAGCATATCGTGTCATCTCATTCCAGAATGGCTCTTTTTTTATTCAATTCACAGGGGACTCTGTGGGGTGGGAGTTGAGAGCAAAGATGTCAGAATTGATTAATCCATCATTGTATATTTTATAGTGGGGGAAAAAAGCATGAAGAGCAGCTGGGTATGAAATAAAAAAGTACAGAACATCTGTGAGCATATAACTGAAAATCAAGGGCTTGAAAGACTGCATAACAAATGGTTAATGGTACTGGAATGTCCTCGTGAGACCCATATGGGAATATAAATTCAGAGAACTACTACTTGAGCAAAGTTTCTAGGCGTCCAGAAGAATGGAACATGTTGGAATATTCCCCCTCAAAGAGGCTATACTTTCAGCCCTATCACCAAGAAAGCGGGATAAAGCTTATTGAATCTTCTGGGATTCATCAACAACATGCATCACATTTAGTTTTGTCCATTTCCTAAGTGACCCTCAAGGCAGCCTGCTTTGAAGGGCACCAAGAAAAAGATCATTATTCTAGTTGGTATTGATTTATGAGTATCCTTTATGACAATATGATCAATGAAGTTTGAAATATGTGACTGATCTAAAAACATATTCAAAGAATCACAGCCCAAGATCCTAGTCTTTCATCAGAAAGACACTTGAAAATAATCTTTTTTCCCCAGAGAAATAGATTTTTTTCCTTACTAGTGAGCCCTTCTAAAGACTTAATACCTACCTGTATTTGTTGTTACTGGCACAAATTACCATGGCTTTAGTAGGCTGAAGAATGGCCATCTCAAAATACCAAGTCAAAAATAGTTTTTTTAAAACTGTTTTTATTTATTTAAAGGGGAGAGAGAATGAGAATGGGTTCACCAGGGCCTCTTGCCTTTGCAAATGAACTCCAGACACATATACCACTTTGTACATCTGGCTTTACATGGGTACTAGGGAATGGAACCCAGGCCATCAGGCTTTGCAAGCAAGCGCCTTAACTGCGGAGCCATCTCTCCAGCCCTATCTAGCTGTTTTAATAAATATTCTTTTTAAAAACTCTTAATTTATTTGCAAGGAGAGAGAGAGAGAGAGAGAGAGAGAGAGAGAGAGAGAGAGAGAGAGAGAGAGAGAGAGAGAAGATACAGGCAAAGAGAATGGACACACCATAGCCTTCAGCCACTACAAACAGACTCTAGATGCATTTGCCACTTTGTGTGTCTGGCTTTATGTGGGTACTGTGGAATCAAGCCCGGGTCGTCAGGCTTTGCAGGCAAGTGCCTTAACCACTGACTTTTCTCTAGCTGTTTTTAAATACATTACTTTATAAGGAAAAGGGTTCTTGGTAGATGTAGTTAAATTAAAGGTTTGGAGATGGATTGATTATCCCTGGTTATTTGAGTGGGACTTGTGGGAAATTTAAGGGAAAGAGATGGCGAGTTGATAGAAGAGTAGAAGATGCACCACACAAAAATAACGGGAAGATAAAGGCAGAGTTTGGAGCAGCACTGCCACAATCCTAAGGAGTGGGTTGCAAGGAATAGATTCTCCCCATGAGGGAGGACAGCCTTGTCTAAACACTCTCATTTAAGCCCAGTAACACTGATCTCAGGAGTCTAGTCTCTAGAACACTGAGGAAGTAAATTTCTGTTGCTTTAAGCCATTAGATCTGAGGTTATATGTAGCAGCTTTGGAAACGGATGCAACGGTGTCAAATAATGCAGACTTATTCTGTCAGTCTTCTGAAATTCAGAAGTCTGAAGTCAGTTTCCCTGACTAAAATCAAAGTGTCCACAGGAGACGTGGTTCTTTCTGGACCCTCTGAGTGGCTTCTAGTTTTCTCAGTTTCCATGACAGTGTCGTTTGGCTTCTGACCTCTTCCTTCAAAATGTAGCATTCTATTGCTGTTCCCATCATCCATCACTTTTCCCTCTTGGACTCCTCTTGTGTCCTTATGAAGAATGGTGTTACGTTGGGTACATTCAGATAATCTAGTAATCACCCATCTCAAAACCCTCAGCTGTGTCACTATATAATGTGACATCCCTGGGTGCTGGGGATCTTGGTGTGGACATATTATAGTTTACCATACTCTCTAGCCCTCAGATTTCAAATGACCATTGGATCTGATCTTCCCATCATTAGTTTAGGTATTAGCTGAACACCCTGAAGTTCTTCAAGGAAAATGATCAGGTTCAAGCCAATTCTGAAGACACTTGCATTTTTTCAGAAATGTGTGGTTTGTACTCACAGTACTCATTCCTGACACACTGTCATATTCTCCTCATTTTGCAAATAATCACCTATGACAGCCACCCATGGAATGAAAATGTCAGTGAAAGGTTTTAGGGTCATTTTGCAGAATCTGTAGGCACCATCTATAAGTAGACTGCCTGAATATTACAGTGCCATTTATATGTGCTATGAAGAACAATGAGGCAGATAAATTAAGTGAGCAGAACATAGTACATATACTTATCCTCTTTGTCTGGAAATAGAAATCTCTAAAAATATAGATAAACATCAATTCATAAGTAAGGTTACCAATTTAGCCAGATGGTCAAGGACTTGCAAGAAATAAAAATGGAAAATTAGTGGTGAGGGAATTTGAGTAAGACATACATAAAGGCAGGGCAGGATATATTTTTCCAAGATGGCTACACCAATGCTTCTTTTGCATAGTGACATTAACTATTATTATTTGAGAGGTAAGATCTGTATGCTTTTCCTTTACTTTGGGCCAGAGCTTTGACAGAAATAATGTTATATGACTTCTAAAAACAAGCCACAAGCCATTTTCTTCTGCTTCCCCTAGGGTCCTTACTCTTGGATCCCAGTGACCATGCTTTGAGGACAGCAAGCAGCCCCACGGAGAAGCCTCAGACCCAGCTGAAGACTGGGCATGTATTAGTCTCAACCTCTGGACATTTGAACGAACAAGCCTTCAGAATAATCCCGCGTTCTCTCATCCCAAATGACACTAGGTCTAGCAGAGATGGGCTGTCCCTGAGACATCTGCCCACATAGCAAATTCACAAGCAAAATAAATGTGATCTCAGACCATTAACTTTGGAATGAGTTGTCTTACAGCACTAGATAACAAATGTATAAACTCCAGAGCTGTCTCCAAATGTAAAGTTACTCGTTTCTATTATAAATGCTAACCAAAGGTCAACCACTACAGATAATGGTAGCAAAAATCTTTGATGAAGTAAAACTGTCCTGGAGATGAAATCAGACTTCTTATGCAGTCACCCCACACTTCTCAGTGGGCCTGGAAGCAGGGCGCCTTAAGGAGGATGGACTTTCCTCACCAAGGCTGATGCCGCTGCTTCTGTGGCCAAGTGCTCATTCTTCCATCAGCAGAAATTAGCTGAGTCCATGGTACAGTCCCACAACAGTACCCAGAAGCTGTTTTACTACATCACAAGCTTTCCATTACAGATAGGCAGATTGTCCCAATGGATGTAGATTGTCCAGAGATGTAGTCTGGACTTGGGTTATCCTTCCTGTCATATTTCTGCCAGCATTACCATACATAAGCTCGATGCCTTGTTTATTCAACTACCAACCAAGGAGTTAAATGTACAGAAAATAAATTATGCTGAATTGATGTCTGTGGTAGCCTCTGACATTACCTTGGAACCCATTACCCAGCAGCAGCCAGCCTGATAATACAGAATGGTTTATTGAAAACTCAGTGATGGGTTCACCTGGGAAATCACATCATGTTAGGTCTGAATGCTTTCCTACAGGGTGATACAGGATGAGAAGAAGAAGAAAAACAAGGACCAAGATGGAGTAATAGGAACCAAATTTATCCCGCCAGCTGTAACAACAACGAGAAGACACAAGAAGGGCAGTGATCTCTGAGATCAGGGAGCAGAAAGCAAATGAGGTAAGCCTGGGATGGCCCCAGCCTGCCAAATTGAGAGTGTTTCCAGACTTCAGCACAGGAAGCAGAAACCCAACAGGAGCCTAGAGACAATGACTAAGAGTCCAGGAGACCAGTGACAGGATTCACATGACAGTGTATGAGACAGGAGAAAAGAGAGAGTTTTACATAGAACCCCAGAGATGTGCAAGGTAATGATCATCCTATGTGAGTGAGGAAAATCCCCTAGGTCAAGGAGAACCAGAGAGAATCACGGGGAACAGTGCCATGTGCCCACATAGGGCCTAGAATAGCACCACCCAAGTAGACTGGAATACCTCATAAACCACAGAGTGATGGGTAGAACACTTGGAAGACTTACCTCAGTGGGGAGAAATAACTAACTAATACCAAAAGCAAGAATCAAAAGAATGTGTCACACTGCATCCAAGAAACTTACCTATATTGAAGAAAAAAGCTCAAGAATATTTATAGAAATACAAAAGCCGACTTAGTGCTGCAATGTTAGCACTCAGGAGACTGAGGCAGGAGGATCTCATACATGAGGCCGGCTGGGAAACACAGTGAAACATTGTCTCCAAGAAAACAAACAAGAAGACAAAAATATCTAGCATCTAAAAAGGTATGCCTTCCTGTACTGCAGAGGATCCAAAATCAAAAACAAATCATGGTTTATTGTCTGAGGTTGTCAATAAAAAGTTTTAAAAAACCCGCACAAACTAAAGTTCTGAAGGCAAATTTTAATTGGTTCTAGTTTGGTTTTCTACTAGCCAAATATGTTTTCGTGTGATCTGATATTAAACACTTTGTTCTGTAGCAACTCCAGGCAGAGGCTCCTGTGTTTTGAAGACAAGGTCCCCGGCTGGTGGCATTTGGGGAAGTGGTGGAGCCTTGCTGAAAAGCTGTGTCATTGGAGGGAAGACCTTGTGACTTTTCAGTCCAGCCCCCTTGCCAGTGCTTCCTTCTGCTGCTGTGACAAGATGCAGCATCCCTGGTGTCTTCCTAGCCATGATGAAGCTTCCCCTGAAAAACTGTAAGCTGAAATAAACCTTTTCCTTCTTTCATCATATGCTTCTGGTTGTCCTAAACAGTGAGAACTGCTACCTGGCCTAAGAGGCATTCCTCCAGTCTGACCTACTCCTTGTCTCTTTTACATTCAGACCTCTAGGTTTAGTTCAGTTTCTTGAGAATAAATCTTATTGTAGGAATGTGTATTAATTAGCAATTGCTGTGCAGCAAACAACCCGCTCTAAACATAGTGCTTTCAAACAGCAGAATAGCTTGGTGATTCTGGCTCACAGCCTCTTATGTGGATGCATATGAAGGCTTACCCGGGGCTGGCGGATCCATGTCTGGGAGGTCTCACTGATCCAGGTCATGGGTCTCTTCACAGAGCTACCTGAGTGTCCCACAATGGAGCAGCTGGCTGTCCTCCAGAGCACGCAGTCCAAGAAAGATTAAAGAAGCTGAAGTGCTCCCTTTTTATGTGTGCGTGGCAAGTGCATGCTTGTGTGTGTGTGTGTGCATATGTGAGCATGTGAATGCATGCACGTGGACGCTAATCACTCTCCACAGAGCTAAATGATTCAGCTAGGCTAGCTGCCAGCCAGCCCTAGGGGTCCTCCTAGAGTTGCCTCCCCAGCACTGGGATTATAAAACACGCTGCCATGATTGGCTTTTTCATGGGTCCTGGGGATCCGAACTCGGGTCCTCCGACTACCATAGCAACACCAGCACTGAGCCATCTCCCCAGCCCTGCAGTGTGGCCTTTCTGCTTGATTCTGTTAATTAGAGGTAAATCAGAGTGTAGCCTAAACTCAACAAGAAGAAATTTAAACTCCATTTCTTGAAGGGAAGAATGTCATAGAACTAGCGGACATATTTTCAACCACAACATGATGTAAGAGCATATTATTTTGTGTGGTTTCTGTGTGGTTTGTCTATAATATCTAAATACCTCTTCCCCATCTTTAGTAATAGCTCCAAAACCTCAAATCAGGCTATCTCTTCCCTCTTAGAAACTGATCACATTTCTTCAGTCTTTCTTCCATCTTCCTTCTTCAAAGGCAAACTTTCTTGAAGGGTAATTTGCCTTTTCTTATACCAGCTAATATAAAGATGAAATTTATTCCCATATCCACAATGAATATCGTGATTTTTGTACTGAATAAGTATCAAAACTACAGGCCTATCTTTTGCATGAGGAAAAAGTTAAATTCTACCATTGTTTTATGGCAGAAAACCCCAAGAGTAGTTAAAATATAGATAGGTTACTTTAAAAGTGTCAGGGTAAGGGAATAGAAGGGCTTGAATTATCTTATTGAATTTATTGAAAAAATAAATGAGAACACTTAAGAATGAGTTCAATTCATTACATATTTTTAAAGAGCAATGAAATTATGTCAAGGGGTTCCCATCATAAAAGTTATTAATTACTTTTCTTGTCACTGTAACAAAATATCTGACACATGGGGTTGGGGATATTGCTCAGTGGTTAAAGGAACTTGCTCTGTAAGCCTGCTGCCCAGAGTTTAGGTCCCAGAACCTACGTAAATAAAGCTAGATACAAATGTCATAGATACCTGTAATCCCAACATGCCTATGGCATTAGGAGGCAGAGTTAGTAGAATTTTGAAGCTTGTGGGACCAGCTGGTCTGGCCTTCCCAGTAAAGAGAGACCCTGTCTCAAACATGGTGGAAGGAGAGGGCTAACTCCTTGAAGTTGCTCTCCAACCTCCACATGATTATCTACACACACACACACACCACCACCACCACCACCACCACCACCACCATCATCACACACAAATTTTAAAAAATATCTGAGGTAATCAACTTAAGGGAAGAAGGATTTCTTTTGGCTCATGGTTTCAGAGTATCTCAGTTCACCGTAGCTGGAAGGTGTAGCTGGAGTGGTTCAGTCTGGTGGCAGGAACTTATAGCTGCCTGTTCCTAAAGCAGTAGGCAGGACAAAGGCAGCTTCAGCGGTATATAAAAGCAGGTATACCTTTAAAGACCTGTCTCTAGTGACCTATTTTGGCCAGCTAGGCCAAAGGCTCCCCAACCTTCAAACTAGCGCCATAATAAACTGAAGATTGAGTGCTCAAAACATGAGCCTGTGGAGAACATTTCCAATCAAGCCAGAACAAATATGACTACCTTTATGCACTAATAGTAGTCGAGAAGACCTTTGTGATAATGGAAGACCTCCTAATGACATTAAAAACATGTTGCAAAAAAAAACATGTTGCAAAAAATGGAGAGATTGAATTAACAATATTTACTTTAGTATCCTAAGACATAATTTTAAAATCTCATAGGCCCTTTCCAGAGATCCTTGTATCAGTAAAGCTGCACAGCTCTCAGAACAGCCTAGAACTGCTGCTGGTGTAAAATAAATGCACTCAGATTCCTCCTAGAAACTAGTACTGAATACAATTCATGAGAGTGAGATTTATCACCCAAAGAACAGTGTTATCAGCATAGCTGGCAATCATTTTAAAGCTAATTAAAAACCTTCCAGCTCACTTTGTTTGGCCCAACTAGTTTTCTTTTGTGCCCTAGATTTGTGAGCCCAAACAATTTTTGGACTAATGTGGATGATACCAAAAATACAGCCACATCTGCACCCCAACCCCAACCTGCCCAATAAATGGAAACCAGCAGGACATAAAACCTAGCAGCAAGTGAAGGAGGAGTGTTACTGAAATCCTTGCTATTGGTTGGTGTTTTGGAAGCACTGTAAGCTTGTCTACCCATGCCTTATTGGCTTCCCTTCTATTAATCTCAACTCTCATTTGCTTCCAATGTATTTATGTATTTTTCATTTTAAAACTTGTCTGAGATAAAAAACACAGTATAAGAAAGAGTCCATTTGGTATGGACTTTGAAGGATACAAATGACCTTACAGACACATGGGAACAGCAGATGGCAGTCATTCTGGAAGGATAATAAGAAAAGCCATGAAGGCTGGGAGGTCCAAAGTGTTTTCAGCACCTAGCTACACATTAGCACACAGCACATTAGCTGTGACTGGATCCTGAGTAAATAATTCTGCCAACTGTGAAAGGAGTTACTAAAACACAGTATGTGGGCATACCACGGCTGGTAATTTTGGAGAATGCAATTGTCTTCACTTACGCAAGCCACCTATCAACTAAAAAAAGGTTGAATACCCATGAGAATATGAGTTTTAACACACATTCCCCAATAAACAAAAGTCATGTCTCTTTTTCTTTAGCCAAAGGTGATTATCAGAACATAGATATAAAAAGGTTAGGAATCTGTAATAATCATATTGTAAATGATATCAGCACCTAGGAAGTAAATGTCACCTAAATACACAATATTTTATTGAAATGAAATGAAATCCAGCATCTAGGAAGAGGTGGCAAAATGATTCACTTTTACCTAACTATAAGAAAGTAGAGAAATAATCTAGTTGTGACGGTAGTCTTTCTGGCAGCATGATGAGTAAAGTCCTCTAATTATTGGCAGAAGTGTGATTAAGGTGAAAAATATGAATTTAGAATGGACACACTCAACAAATGATAGCTGTAAATCAAATTTGCGTTTTCATTCTGCTCACACATTAAATACACGTGCCATTTCTCCAACAACATTTACATACCTACTATATACCAGTAAATACCCCAAGGATGGGAGTAGAAGGGACAGTAAAAAGATGGTGAAGTGCTCTCAGTTGGAGAATCTAGTTTATTTTACAGATGGCAGAGAAAACAGGAGAACCAAGATCCATCAATAAGACAAGAAGACAGCTGACTGCCCACCACAAGACGTGCCACCTACCCCACACCTGCCAGGGCCCAGGAGAAACTGCAGAGGAGTTGGCAACATGAGTACTGCTCTTACTGCTAGCCTGACAACCAGCTCCAGGGCAATGCTGATGGCTGACAGACATGGTGATCAATCAGAACCCATCAAAGCAGAAATCCAAAAGCTACAGAGAACTCAACACTAAATCAGACTTCCAACCAACCTGCCATGACTCAGGGAACATTGCAGAAGAGAGGGCAGAAAGATTGTAAGAGCCAGAGAGTGGGTAGGAATATCCTGAGGCACGGTTTCCCCCCTCCACCCCTACCCCTGCTACCCCACAGGACTGAGGGAGGCCTCTATGACCCTACAATGAATTCCATAACCCCACTGAGGAGGACCCCAGGGTAATGGGAGCAGGAGTTATGGGGATAAAAGAAATATAACCTGTTATAATATATGGATACCACGTGTTGCACTAGGGAGCTGGATCAGTGAATAAAGTGCTCACTCACCACCTAAGCTGAAGTACAGAGTTCAATCCCCAGACTCCACATAAAAAGCCAAACACAGAGAGATGGCTCAGTGGTTGAGGCACTTGCCTGCAAGGCCTAATGACCCAGGTTTGATTCCCCAGTACCAGATGCACAAAGTGGCGCATGCATCTGGAATTTGTTTACAGTAGCTGGAGGCCTTGGCATGCCCATTCTCTCCCTTTCCCCATCCCCTTGCAAATAAATAAAATAATTTTTTAAAGCTAAACACTGTAGCAGTCTTCTACAGTCCCAGCACACTGACAATGACAGAAGGATGAGAGAGAGAGAGGGAGGGAGACAGAAAATTTCCTAGAAGCTCATGCCAAGTGCACAGAAGTAGAATCTAGAGTGAGAAGCCTTGCCTTAAATGAAGTGGAAAGGCAGAGGACTGACCTGAAAGGTTTTCTCTGCCCACTGCATGCACACTGTAGCATGTTCACGCGTGCACACACACACACACACACACACAAATAAGTTTTAAAATTCAAGCATATCACAGATGTAAAGGACCCATGTAAATAAAGAAACTGGAAGTTGAGGTCTTTTTAATTTTGTAACAAGTTGATTGCTAGTAGTAGCTGAAGCAGTCATTTTCAGCCAAAGGATAGAACATGAGTATTGAAAATGTCAGAGTAGATATATCATGACATCATAGAGAGGTATACTATTACCAGTGCTTACCAATTATAGTAACCCAGATTTTAGCAAAAGATAGAACTGGGTAGATAGAGTTACACATGTGCTGGTATTTTCTTTCACAGTTAAATTACATGTACATGTCCAAGTAAAACTATTTATCATATCAAAAATAAGGACAATGAAAAATACACTTAATTTTTTAAACATTTCCATTAAAAAAAACAAAATTAAAAGAGTCACTAATCTACGTCTCGCCTATAGCAAATGTAATCTCTTCATGCCCTACTCATAACTCTCCAAAATCATCCTATTAGAGCAATGATACTTTAAGGGGCACTTTTGCTTTAGTGCTTTAATAATGATTTTTTCCTTTTTAAAGGCTTGAATTCATACCATGCCCAAACTTGTTTGATAATTAATTGTTCTGGAAGTCTAAACTCTAGCCATTCTTTCTCCTTACTCAAAAAGCAATGCACACACCAACTGACTCTGTGTTTGTGCTTTGACCCTCATAAACTTTTCCTGTGGGTATTTCCAATTATGTAGCTCATCCATTAGAATTCTTAATTCATGAGAAATAATGTCAGATTTTAAGAAGTCACTCTCAGCAATGGGTCCATGTGTTAACTTTTATTTATTTATTATTTATGTTTACAAAATACTAACTTCCTAAGTGAATTACCAGCCTCACAAGATTAACTTTTCTAAAAAGGATAAAGAACTGAAACGGACATAGTGATACTTCTGCCTACTTCTCTCAGCTTGATCATCTGTGAACTTGTCAGGGTCTTTTTGCTCATCCATCTTCAGGGCTCCCACATAGAACTAGCTGTTTTATCATCGGTGTTTCCACACTATGTAAGTTATGGCTTTATGTTACTCTTTCCATCTACCATTTGAGTCTCTCTCTTTGGCTGTCCCTTCAACTACATTATGAGTTCCTTGAGGTTAGGGCCAGAGTTGTCAGTGCTCTCAGGGATACGTGGATAATGCAAATACTTCTCATCTACGTATTCTTCTTCCTGAGGCTTGCCTTGGAAATTGTCAGTGTAAGGAATTAGGCCAGATTATCAATATTTGCCAGGTACAAGGTAGATAATGTGGAGTATAGACAGGTTATGCCTATGGGCACCCATGTCCTTGGAATTTATATCTCTTCCCAAGGGATCTGCCTTCCACCTCAGACTACAATTGTGGAAAACGATGTGACCCAGTTACAGTGTCTAGAAGTGGAGAGAAGGGTTAGCTATCTGCTCCTTCACTCCATCAGCCCAGGACTGCTGACTCATGTAAATGTCTGTAACCCCAGCCCTGTAGGAGCATAGACTGGGGAATCACTGAAGCTCACTGGTCAGCCAACCTAACTGATGAAATGGAAGCTCTGGATTCAGTGAGAGATTCTGTCTCAAGGGAACTGTGTGAATGAGGACACCTGAAGTTTTCCTCTGGTCTCCACATCTGTACACATGGAGTGCACACATCTGCACACACGTGTGCATATACTACACCAAATACACATGCCTCCCCAAAAATATTTTCAGCACTAGTAGAAAGATAAAAATAAGGAAGAATGACTTTATTGGAACTACTGAATTCAATAACAAACCACCTTCAGTACCGTATCAGTTAACTATGCTGACAACAATATTAAAAACCAACCACAACTCTTCATTAGCCTAAAATAGTTACAGTTCTGCAAGGGGTGGAGAGTGGTCTAGCTAGACAGAGCAGGGGCAGCTGCACTGAGGCAGCTCTACTCTGTGCATCTCACCCACTTCCTGGAACCAGCAGGCTTCCTAGGGTATCATCTTATGGCAATGTCAGAAAATAAAAATACACAAAACCATTTAAGACTTAAGTTCAGAACTAGCATGCCAATACTTCCACCTATACTTCGGGCTAATTTCCTCTTGCTTGCTGGCATGCTGAAGAACAGGAGAACAGAGAGGTGAGACCACTACAACTGGAGTTGGAGAGATAGTTCTGTGGGTAATAGTGCTTGTCAGTTAATCATGAAGACCTGAGGCCACTCAAGTTCAATTCCCCAGCGCCCATGTAAAACACTGGGCATGGCCTTGCATGAATGTAACCCCAGTTCTGCAAGAGGTTGAGAGTTGGCAAGTGGAGACTCCCTGGGGCTCACTGACCAGGTGGAGACCATCTAAAGGAGATACATGAATGGGTGAGCACACAGGAGGGTACCTGAAGTTCTCTGGCTTCCACATGCATATGCCACACACATCACACATCATATCACATAGTCTTCACACACAATCAAAAGTTTCTAACAGGTGTGGTAACTTCCAAGCACCTGCGATACCTGTCTTGCCAGCACTCAGAGGTCTTAGAGAGGCGCAGGCTATATATCAAGGTCCAGGCTACATATAAGGAAAAAAGAAAGCCTCTGCCTCTTCCTCTTAAAGCTCTCAAGTAAGTGACAAGACAGCATTCAAACTTGTGACTGCCATTGCTTACCCTGTAATTATTTTCAAATTCTCATAGACCTGGAGATTGGACCCTGGAACACCCCTACAAAAAGAACCTTATCTATTTTTGACAGCACAAAATAGGGAAAAAAAACTTCACTATATGTCTTTTTTTTTCAAAATCCACACAAATGCATCTCATTAGCATCCTTTAATGAATTATCAAGAACCCTAGAAAATAATTCTGGAAAATAGGATTTTTAACTTTCCAGCATCTGTAACATGAGACATCACATTGGGAAATAGAATGAAGGTCAAGTACAAATTGACCCACATCCAACATACCTGGCTAGACACTCCCAATTCTGTGTCTCCTACATACAGATAGCTTCATTCTTACTGACCTCATGCTATGTATGAGCTCTCACAGCCCTACAAACACTGTGGGGGTTCTAGCGCATGGCTACCAGAACCTGCTAGAGCAAAATCAAGACACATGCTATAGCAGAATCATTTATAGATGTGATCTTTACTATAAATTGAAAAACCAATCCTCTAACATTTTGGTTATTTGAGTTTTAAATGTTACAATATAAAAATTTCTCACAAAGCACATAGATTTTGCATTTCATACTTATGTAAGGGCTAAGATAAAATAAAACACATTCTAGGGGCTGGAGAGATGGCTTAGCAGGTAAGATGTTTGCCTGCAAAGCAAAAGCACCATAGTTCGATTCCACAGTGCCCACATAAAGCCAGGTGCACAAGGTGGTGCATGTGTCTGGAGTTCTTTTGCAGTGGCTGGAGACCCTGACATGCCCATTCTCTTCTCTCTCTCTCTCTCTCTCTCTCTCTCTCTCTCTCTCTCTCTCTCTCTCTCTCTCTCTTTCTCTCTGTGTGTGTCTCCCTTTTTCTCGCTCTCTCAAATAAATGAATAAAACATATTGTGCTTATTAATTTAAACATTTTATGCCAGTTTTTCTGTGCTTTCTTTAACTTGGAAGTTTCTATTGAGACACCATTTTTTATTATATTTACTGCTGACGACCTTGCGTGTGGATGACCTATTTCTTACTTCTGATGACCCTGTCATGTTAGAACTTTAGGCACTAATGGATTACTGAACCTGGAGATTGAGTAAACCATAATTCAACAATGAACACGTAGTCAGAAACTGCTCAACTCCTCTTGCTATTTTTGGTACTTGGGCTCAAAGCATCAGGAGAGGAGCAAGGACCAGGAGGTGAGGCTGCTTAGCAAAGGTGGAGAGCAGAGAGCCAGAAGCCACAGTAGACATTGAGGAATCTTGAATGCTCTGGATTCCTGATTGAAGGGCAGCAGACAGTAATTAAGAAGGGAAAGTCAACAAGTCAGGAAAGGGTTGGGTTTACCCTGGAGAGGTCAGCCCCCAAGTGAGGAAGAGAAACTAGAATCCTTACACTCACCAGTCTGCTGTTTATGAAATGAACAAAGCTGGAGTTTGTTAAAAAAAATCTCCAGGTTCAAGTCAATGTGATACCAGTTGGGTGTGAGCCAACTTGGTGTTAGGAAAGCAGAGAACTAGAACACTGAGGTTTTAGGATTGAAATGGGGGCCGTGATGAAAAGAACTGAAGGGTGAACTAACCAGAATGCACAGGACACAATGCGAGCAAAAGATGGGGGAGGAAAAGAACAGATTGCCTGCCAGCTTTGGCCTCCACCAAGTTAAAGAGCCTTGACCTTGAGGTCCAACAGAGTTTGGCAAGGTCCAGGGGAGACATGGTTGCAGCAGGTCAAGGCAGGCCAGGCACAGCAGACTAGGAGGTCTGAAGAATCCAGCAGCTGCTATAGAGACTCACATACTTTCACTTGAAAAACAGAGTCAGGTCCCAAAATACAGAATTCTCAGGAGACCCAGTGCAATGGAAATAACCATGTCAGAGAAAAAGAACCTAAAGACAGTTGCTGACAGGATCTTAGATGAATTTTTTAAAAAATTATTTTGAATTTAAAAATATTTAATTATTTTTAAAATACATAAAACATCTGTTCTTTAGAAAAACTGCTCTAGTATTAAATTTTAATATGTTACCTAAGCAATCAATGGAAAGCTAAGTCATTAGCAAATTGATTTGTCAAAATTATGTGCCATCAAAGCTGCTTCTATAAAATGCATCTTTTATGAAAGTATAATTCTGTAAGACATGAAGAAATAGGTCTAGAGAAAACTGAAATGAGTTTTGTCTCTGATAACTATTAATTAAACTGATAACACACAGAAGAAAACATTCTATACTTCAAAATGGTTATTCAACCATTTCACCATAGCCACCAAATATGCATAAATGATTAAGTATCAAATATCATCTAATATTTAGAGAAGGGAGGAACTTGTGCTTTCTCACGCGAGTTGTATGATACCTAAGGTCAATGCTAGCTTAAATTATATAGAAGAAGATATTAAAAAATGCATGACTGTGTGTGGTTTGAAAAGTTTATTAGGATATATGTTGCCCCTGACAACAAATGGATTTTGTAATTCGCTAAAAACCACATAGCACACAAATATTGTGTGCAGAAATTTTTCTTTTCTTTCTTTTTTTTTTTTAAAGAAGTAACTTCAGGGCAAATTCCGGGTATTGGAGAAGGTGACCAAGACCGTTTCAAATTTTGAAACTAGGCATTCCTCTGTCAGTACATTTCCTATTTCCCATCCAAGCCCTTTCTCTGTTGTATGTCACGTTAAAATAGCAAAATGGAGTCCAGCTGGTTGTAGAATGTGGCAGGCCCATCAGCCCGAGGTACGTCATCCCAGCAGCAAGAGCCTTCTGGACTGAGAATTGATGACTGCAAAATACCTAATCCCAGGACAAACCAGAACACAAAAACCAGTGTCACACTCTGTAATTGTGATCCATTAGGTGCTCTAGTGAATTTCAAGTTTACTTTTAGAAAATTGCAAAGTTGGTTTTTAGGGAGAACCCTTACTTACCATATTTTCTTCCTGACCCAATTGTGAAAAAAAAAAAAAAAAGCAGTGACACAATCTTCAGGGTAGATTTCATTTTTAAAAAAATATTTTAATGTGGGCTGAAGAGATGGCTTAGTGGTTAAGATGTTTGCCTGCAATGCAGAAGGACCAGAGTTTGATTCCCCAGTGCCCATATAAAGCCAGATGCACAAGAAGGTGCATGCATCTGGAGTTCATTTGCAGTGGATGGAGGCCCTGGTGTGCCCATTTTCTCTCTCTGTCTGCCTCTCTCTCTCTAAAATATTAAAAAATATTTTAATGTTATGATGACTGCTGTTCTGCTTTGAATATTATAATTATGTTATTTTAAAGCAGGCTTCAGGGAACACCAACATTATTGGCCAACTACAGAGGGTAAAGGCTATAAAAATACAACTATATTTAATGAAAAACAATTTTGCTTAAATCTTTAATGACTCTTGATAAACCCAGAGTTATTTTAAACAAGCAGGAGTCAAGATATTCTAGAATCCCATCTCTTTATTGTGTTCATGTTGTTCATCTCAAATGAAATTCTATGTATTTTCATTGCCCAATTGAAAGCTGAATATTTTTAAGGGCAGCTCAAAGTCAAGTGTGTGTGTGTGTGTGTGTGTGTGTGTGTGTGTGTGTGTGTGCATAGATCGATATAATATTCTAATCAGGGGTCAAAACACAAATGCCCAACTTAGTTATCTACAACAAAGGGACATTTATAGACATTGTGCGATGACTCCCGTGAGATACGAGGGAGGAATAGCAAAAAACTGTCTCTGAGAATGGAGAGCCATCAGAAATCAAGGTTACCTTTCTACTTTCCAGGAGTCATGTGACCATCTCTCTCTTGACTAAGTTCTTCTGCTTTTCAGCCATGACTTCACAGGCTAGCCTCTCAGCTCCAGAGGACATCACCAGATAAAAAGACTATTTGTGTTTCTCAGGTGAAGTTTCTGAAAGGGCGAGGGGGACTGTGATTGTTATTTTGTGATGAAGCCCTTGGCTTTCTCTGGAATGAGCAATTAGATCAGAGAAGACAGATGATAAGCATGGTCATGGCAGGCAAAGACAAACGTGTGCCTGATATCTATGTGCATGGTTAAGTTACTACTTGTATAGAACATTATAGCATCATGATATTACATATTAAAATGGACTCTTAGTCATAGTCATAATTCAGGGAGAACACATGTTTGTTTATGGTATAGATAGTATCTGGGTGTCAATTTGACAGGATTTAGAATTACCATGGAAGCAAACCTCTGGTCATGTTTGTGAGGGATTTCCTAGATTAGATTAAACTGGGAAAACCCGCCCTAACTGTGCATGGTGTCCACTCCTTGGGCTGGGGATCCCGGACTGTACAAAAAGGAGGAAGCTAGCTGGGAACCAGCATTCATTATTTTCTCTGCTTTCTCTACTGCTGTAGCCATATCATATATATATATATATATATATATATATATATATATATATATATATATATAGCTGGCTTCCTACTCCTGCTAGGCTTTCTCTGACATTAGGGACTTCCCCTCCAAACTCAAGTAAAAGAAAGAACCGATCCTGACCGAGAGAGAAAGCTTAGAATAACCTTAACCTGCTTCTGGTCAGGTATTTTGTCCCAGGAATGAGAAAGTAATGGGTACTGCTTATTTACAATAGAGGTACTTTAATGCAGGAGATTCATTGTACAGGAGACAGAACTGAACGTCAAATGAGATAGCCTTGTGCTCAGTACTAGCAATGGCACCCATGGGTGTGAAGGTGAAAAAGAACAGGTCATGTGGTGCTCAGGGGCAGACTTGCTCTGTAGAAACTAGAACCGTTATCAGTTTGAAGTCATAAAAGAAGCATTGCCTGTGACTGAAGATACTGCTGAGGCAGAGAAAGGGAGAAATACTCGTTTCCCTTCATTCCTCATTCTAGTCTCCTTCTGCCATTGTCCTGACATACGTTTATTATTATGTTATCAGTCTTTTATGATATTAGTATTAGTGTGTTGATGCTACTATAACAAAATACCATGGAGGGAGTGGCTGAAAACACAGACATCAACTTTTCACAGTTCTAGAGTCTGTCACGTCCAAGCTCAAGGTGGCAGCATGGAGAGTTTCTGTGGAAGGCTTTCTAACTTGCCGACAGCTGCCTTCTTGATGTATCCTCATGAGCTATTAAGAGATGTACATCTTTCTCTTCTTACAAAAACACACTCTCTATCGGGTTAGGGACCTGTCAAAGTATGAATAGGAAATGTCCCCCATAGGCTAAGGTGTTTGAACACTTAGTCCTAGCTGCTTTCACAGTCTGGGGAGGTTGTGGAGCCTTTGAGAGGTGAGATCAAAGTAGAAGTGGGGCACAGGGCTGAGGATGGGGTTTTATAGCTTAACGCTATTTCCTGTCCTTTCTGTTTCTTGGTGGTCAGCCCGTGCATGAGCTTGGTGGTCAGCCTGTGCATCAGCAAGCAGCCTCAGGCTCTGTTACATCCTCCAGCTGCTCCCGCTGCCAAGCCTTCCCTGTTATGATAGACTGTACCCTCAAACCTTGAGCCAAAGTCAAACCTTTCTCCTTAAGTTGCTTCTTTCCAGGTACTTGGACATAGCAATAAGCAACAAGAGCCCTACCTTTATGATCTCAGTTAACCTTAATTTTTCCCTCAAGAGTCTATTTCCAGACACTGTTGTAGTAGAGGCTAGGATTTCAACATTTGAATTGGGTGAAGAGGACACAATAGCACCACAGGAGATGAGGTTGTCCTTCCTCAGCCCCTCTCCCCACCCCCACCTCCAGCTCCACTGTGGAACAGAAAAGGCAAGAAATAGATCTGAGGACAAATAGAACAAAGATTCTTCATAGCAGGGCTGCAGGGAAGCTATTATGGCTCTCGGTCAAGGTCACAAAGCTAACCAACGGCAGCACCAGGTCCTACTCCAGGTCTTCCAATGCCAATTCGAGCTAGCAATGTCTTCCACTGAGATTTCATATAGTTGAACTCCTCCAGGCTCATCCTTTCCTGAATTTCCACACCACTCTTATCCTTCATCAATAATTACCATATTGTTTCATTTCCATCTTTCTTGGGCAGAATATTCCATCATTCTATACCATTCCAAATTATCAAAAAATACCTTAAATCAGGAAGCAATGCAAGACCTCAAACGATACCTGCCTCATCTACTTACTATACATGCCAAGTGACCATTCTGTTCAAGTAATTTTGCCCACCATATTAGTAAATGCTATTAAAAATGATTTTATTACTTCTTGTAAATGAAAACCTTTCACCTGTTTTCTAAAACGCCATAGTTCTCTAGCCACCAAGATTTTTTTTGTGGTGCCAGGGAATTACCTATCTAAATATTGCTTATTATTTTAGCTATAATCATATAAAATGGCCTATTCATATAAACCAGGATCTTTAAGTACTTTCCAATCTCCTCCTCCTCTTCTTCCTCTTCTTCCTCTTCCTCCTCTTCCTCCTCCTCCTCCTCCTCCTCCTCCTTCTTCTTCTTCTTTTTTTTTTTTTTTTTGAGATAGGGTCTTGCTCTTGCCTGGGCTGACCTGGAATTCACTATGTAGTCTCAGGGTGGCCTCAAACTCACAGCGATCCTCCCATTCTCCTGAGTGCTGGGACTAAAGCTGTGTGCCACCACGCCCAGCCCAATTTTCTTCTTAACTGAGTTATCTATCTAGGCTATATTTCATTGTCTCTATTATTTATACTTATTGGAAAACTGCTGTCCTTTTTTGTCATAACTATCCTGCAAATATCTAGTTTTGGCCCTATTGGTTGGAAATATATAATGCCACTCTTTTTTTTTTGTAGAAAAATCAGAAATTCCTTTGCAAAAAGTCCTAGTGGGATAGTGATGGACATTTCTTTCATTGTCAGAACCCTATTCTGTGAAGTACTACGTGCACTGTGCCCTCATTATGAACATTAACAGCATAGCAAGAGATACACTCAAACCACATATTATAGTACTTGTACTAAAATTGTAAAACCATACTGCCTTTTTACTTTATCCTAACTAAGTTGGCTGCCATTCTAGACCCTCTCATAGCTAGTCATTCCTTTCATCAAATACCCCATTCTGGCCATAACATCAGAAATATTCGTCCAGATTCTATTGTCTGTGACCACTGCAAAAACCACTCAACCCCTTTGACATCCTTCAGTTTAATGAAAACTACCATGTTCTCCATCCATCCTCTATCCACTGCCCCAGCTTGACTTCTGTCCTTACCCCGATGCTCTTTTTCTTCATCTTTATTTATTTATTTATTTATTTATTTATTTATTTATTTATTTATTTATTTTAGGGGAGGAAGAGATTTATTTCAAGCTTACAGATCCAGGGGAGAAATTCCATCAATGGTAGAAGAAGCTGTTTCCATACATCCAAGCAGAGAGAAAAAAACCAAACACCCTGTGAAAACCAAAAGCAATAAGTTCTAATGAGCAGCAAGCAGCAGGGATCCCACCAGAGCTCAGACTGCTCTGCATACCTTTTTGCTGGAATTCAGGTCTGCCCCCAAATACACCTTAGGAGTGAACCCCAGGACCAGGCCCCAGTGACACTTCCTCCAGCCAAGTGGCTGGACACCCAAGTTACAAACTTTAATAAAACACCTGAGTCTATAGGGGACATACATTCAAACTACCAGAGGGGGTATGTGTGCATGAGGGGGGTCAAAGGTCAAAGACAGGTATCTTCTTTAATTGCTCTCTGCCTTCTTCATCTTTACTGAAGTGAAAGAGAACCTCTCTGGAGGAAATAACATAACCAGACTCAAGGATTTCTGTGGCTTTGTCATTTTTCTGGTAGACGGAGATTGTTCTGCTATGTGTTTTTATTTAAAGGAAATGAGGGTTGCAGTTTTACAACAGTTACTTCTCTGCTGCTGTGAATAAATAGCTAACCAGAAGCAACATACAGACAGAAATATTTCTTTTTGGCTTACAATTTTGAGAGGAAGATTTATGGATTGGGGGAAGGGAAGCACAGTGGCTGGAACACGAAGCTGGTTCATCAGATAGGCAAGCAGGAAGCAGAGAATAAATAGGAATTGATCCAAGCTATAAAACCTCAAGACCTGCCCACTTCATCCAAAAAGGCTTCTCACAGCCTTCCCAAAGAGTGCCATCAGCTGGGGACCCAATGTCCAAGCACATGATCCTTTATACAACAGGCAGATTTTTCACATTCAAACCAGTTTCTTCAAAATTTTAGGGAAGACTGGTGGTTCCAGTCAGACACATACTTGTTTTGTAAATTTTAAACACTTATAGTTTAAAAATTCAAGTAACCTCAAGGAGTAGAGAGAGCAAATAAATCTTGCTTTCATCCTTGATATTCAATCTTTGGATCTTCCTCCAGGCAGTAATCATCCCAGTGATTTTTGGTGTTTTTTTTATTTTGTTTTCTTTTGTTTTAATTTCTTCTCTGAAGTATATATTAGTCAAGATAGGCTGGGTTAGGCTGCAGAAGTAAATTTCACTCAAAATATCAGTGACGGAATACAAAGAAGTTTGCTTCTGTATTAAACAATGTTGTCTCTGCACTGCTTTGTGAGGCTAAGGTATCAATGCATGGCCTCCAGAAGAGAGCTCAGGCTGGGGGCACACACTGCTATGGTTGGAGAGATCATAGGCCCTTGGGGGGAAGCTACTACTGTTGTTTGGCTAAATGGGTATATTGTCCCTATCAAATTGCCCTCTAAATATTCATATTTATGCCTCTTTGTGGAGATGTTGGTAACTAATGGGGAGATTCAAAACATCCACGTGCTGAGAATAAGTGACTGTGGCGTGCTCAGTGAGGAATGAGATATCAATATCACCTTCTTCAAGGCTCAGGGAACATTATGGAAGAGGAGATGAAAAGAATGTAAGATCCAGAGGATGGGAAAGAGTTCTGTGGAGGTGGAGGAGAATATCCAGAAACATCACCCCCCCCAGTAACAACATACAAAGGAGAGTGAAACTGGGTTGACTCCTAGGCTATTCATAACCCCCTACCCCATGGACTGATCCAGTATGCCCACCGAGGAGGATATCCAGCTGATTGGGGACAGAGAAGAGGGAAATCGGGGAATTGGGGACACCAACACAATATTCGCTCATTAAGTGTATCTAATTATGGATAATAAAGAAAAAGAGTTCTGTGGAATACTGTCTTCTGGACATGACATGGCTATTGCACCCGTGACTGCTCTTACCTGAACAAGACCTATACAATATAGGACCCATCAACATTCCATTGTGGCTGGTGAAGGAGAAAAAAGCGGACATCACGTAGAAGAGGGACTGGAAAGAAGTTCAATGGAAGGGGAAGGGGATAGAGACAAAAGAAGACCACAGAAGAGGATTTGATCAAATTACATTTTCTACATGTATAAAGATTGTCGATAAAATAAAAGCTAATTTTATTAGGGCTGGGAGAGATAGCTCAGCAGTCAAAGGTGCTTGCCTGCAAAGCCTGGTGACCCAGGTTCAATTCTTCAGTACCCATGTAAGGCCAGATGCACAAAGTGACACAGGCATCTGGAGTTTACTTGCAGTGACAGGAGGTCCTGACATGCTTATTGTCTCTCTCTCTTTCTCTCTCATTCTACCTCTCTCTCTCTCTCCATTTCTCTCTCAAATAAATATTTTTTAAAGAAAAGTTTTTTTTTTAAAAAAAAAGTTAATTTAATGGAGCTTGTCAATCAAGAGACCACCCTTTACCTAAGGAAATGCTAAGAAGGTAGGAAGAATAGTTATCCCCTTCATGAGATAATGTATGAATATTCCCAGAAGACCCTCACTCTGTGTAGTTGTTCACAGATACTCCTTGCAAATCTTGTCTTTCTGAGTTCTAACTCATGTTAAGTGTTAACATTTTCTCTTTTCTGTCTCTTCTTTGGATGCCAACCCAAATCTTAGACATGCTTACCAGAACACTCTGGGGCTTTTCCACCTTTTTATTAATAAATTGCCTCTGATTTATTCACTCCTCATCACTTGTGTACCTAATTTTTCATGGCTATGAAACAAAAGATTTGATGGTAAGAAAGCCTGCAATGAGAATGCCCTGTAATATTCTTACTTATTTATTTATTATCCATAGTGAGATAAATTTAATGTACAAATAATGAGTTGTTATCTCCATTTCCCCAATGCCCCTCTTCCCTATCCCCAATCAGCTGGATATCCTCCTCTGTGGGTACCCTATAATATTCTTAAAACATAGATCACATCGTGTTCTCTCCCTTGCCTCAAACCTTTGGTCTTCCCATTGCTTTGAAAATAAAATTAGATCTTTGACTAGGGCCCACTCAGGCATCAAATCTCCTCACCAAACACACCTTCTCCATGCTATCCTCTACCTAGTTTTCAAGGCTCCATTTTGGTTTTGTACACAAGCTTGTCCAACTGCAAGGTCTTTGTACTTGCTGGTCGATGTCTTCTCACTTTAGGTGGCTGCTTATTCCTGAATGTCACTTCCTCACAGAGACCTTCACTGATACCCTAACTGAACAACAGGCCCTACCTGTCATTTTCTGTTAAATACCTTTCATAGCACCTAACCCAATCTGTAATGTTGGCATTTGTTTACTTACAGCTTTTCTTCCCTCACAAAGTGTAAGCTCTAGAAATGTCTGTTTTATTGGCCATTATAGTCTCATTGCCTGAAATGGTAGTCA
Source organism: Zapus hudsonius (assembly GCA_004024765.1). Taxonomy (NCBI): domain Eukaryota; kingdom Metazoa; phylum Chordata; class Mammalia; order Rodentia; family Dipodidae; genus Zapus; species Zapus hudsonius. Next base: position 47,587 of record PVHP010007591.1, read on the forward strand.
GCTGGAAGAAAGGTAGCTGAGGAGAAGGTAAAGAGTAGAGACTCAGACATTGGAATAGGAAAGGCATAACGTTCTGTCACAATGCAAGAAGGAGAATCAGGGTATGAAACCCCGACATCTCTGTGTCATGCTGACCTCTCCTTACACCTCACTTCCATCATTCCAGCTAATTGCTTTCACATGTTTATTAGTGTATATTAATTATACAAAATAATGAATGTTATTGGGACATTTTCAGGCATGTATGTAATATGTTTTAATTATATCCAGCCCCTTACCCCTTATCTCTCCTTCTACTTTTATATCTTTTCTATACTGATTCCACATAGTAGGGAAACCGTGTGAATTGTATTGTTTTGAATCTGGCTTATTTTGCTTAGCATAAGGATCTCAAGTTCCATTCATTTTCCTGCATGCAAATGACATGATTTTGTTCTTTTTTTTTGAACCCAGGGCCACCCTGTATATGCTAGGCAAGCACTCTACCAAGGAGCTACATCCCCAACCCTGATTTTGTTCTTCTTTATGGCTAAATGATACCCCACTGTGTAGATCAAGAAAGAAATGGAGTTGGGTGTTAATCCATAGACTTGAACATGAAAATGAAAGTGGCACTTAGTATTGGTAAAAACCCATCTGCATGTTGAATAAAATTCACTAAAACACTCTCTCCCCCTCCAGGAACTTTAATTTCTGATTTACACTTTCCTGTGGATAAAGTGATATAAAAACACTTAAAAGTCTGAATTTACCAGCTTTCACACTCGCATTGAGAAATTATCATCAAGCTACTTTAACGTTGTGAAACCATCCAAGCCAGGAATCCTGGGTTGCCAGAAGACATCAACAGGAAAGTCAGCTAGAAGAGCATGATGCCGAGGATAGCACGTGTGCTAAGATTTCTTTACAAGCCCAGAAGCTTCAAATGAAAAACCCAAAAGCAAAAATCTGTCCAATATGGATAACAGTCTGAGATACTCTGGGTAGATCTTACTCATGGCCTATCTTTGTTTCCATTTTGATTTTAAAGAGGTGATTTCACACTGACACAGAACAAATAGAACATTTTTAAACTTACATAATTGATTTCATGTATTGCCCATGATATCGGTCATGTTATTGAAAACTCTCTTCCTTCTCGTCTACTGAATGGCATGCGGCCATCTGGTCTTGATATGTTGTGAGGAGAGTTGCCCAGCAGGTATCTGGGTGACTAAAGGTTTCAGAATGTATCTTAAACATGGATCATTGAATTCAGAATCATAATGAATGCTTGTTACAAAGTCAAATTTCTAGCACCCTCCCCAGACTTTATCTTGCATCCCTGAGGAACGGGGCCTAGAACCTGCCTTTTTAGCTTTCCCATTCATACTTTCATACTTGAAAATTATATGCCGATACAGATGGAATGCCATTGGATCAGCTCTGAGGGTTTCTTCCTAAGACCTTTTAAAAAATATTTTATTTATTCATTTTCAAGCAGATACAGAGAGAGAGAAAGAGAGAGAGAGAGAGAGAGAGAGAGAGAGAGAGAGAGAGAGAGAGAGAGAGAGAGAGAGAGAGAGGGCACCAGAGCCACCACCTTGTGGGTCTGGCATATGTGGATACTGGGAACTGAACCAAGGGCCTTAGGCACTAGAGACAGGTGCCTTAACCCCTGAGCCATCTCTCCAGCCCTCTTCCTAAGACTTTGATCTTCCTCCAAACTACCTAAATCACAGCTGGATGATAGCTTAGCAGAAGTCTACCTGGACAGCTGCCACTGTTGACTTGGGGATGTCACCTGAATTCTCATGCCTCCATCATTACTAGTTTATCTTTCTACAATGCTTCTTACTTAAAAGGGGAAAAACTGCTATATAAACCAAATTTGACACATATGAGGTGTCATGGTGTGATCCAGGTGTCCCCCACAAATGAATGTGTTCTGAATGCTTGATCCCCAGCTGATGGCAGTTTGGATATAAGAACCTTGGATATAAGAAAGTTGAAGCTGTGCTGTTGGGGATGGGCTTATGAGGGTTATAGTCAGCTTCCCCTTGCCAGTGTTTGGCAAATCTTTCTGCTGCTGTTTGCAGTGCTGTAGCAGAAATGATGTCCATCCCTCTGCTCATGTCATCATTTTCCCTGCCATCATGGAGCTTCCCCTCGAGTCCCTGAGCCAAAATAAACCCATTCCTCCACAAGCTGCTTTTTGGTTGAGTTCTGCACAGCAACAAGAACGTTGACCACAACACAAGGTTAGCTTTTACTAGCATACACTTCTTTTGGAAGATAGCCTATACTTTCAAAAGTTCTCTTAACTTTCAGTTTGGTGTCCCTGGTCTTAATTACTGCTTCAGAGTACCAATTTTCCTGTCTTATGGTAAACTTATGATTTCTAAAAGTAAATTTCTCAATTTTATAGGATAATTTTATGAGAAGACTTTTCAAAAATGTTTTTATTTATTTATTTATTTGGTAAACAGATACACACACACACACACACACACACACACACACACACATATATATATATATATATATATATATATATATATATATATATAGAGAGAGAGAGAGAGAGAGAGAGAGAGAGAGAGAGAGAGAATGGGCCTCCAGCCACTGTAAATGAGCTCCAGATATATGCACCAGTTTTTGCATCTGGCTTAAGTGGGTACTGGGGAATTGAACCTGGATCCTTAAGCTCTGGAGGCAACAACCATAACTGCTGAGCCATCTCTCCAGCCTGAAGACTTTTTACATATGGATTATTTTTGCACATAATTCCTCACATATTTGAGGTTAGTTACTGGTTAGTTATTGGTTGACTCTTTATTATCATTTGAATAAAAAATAACATATTTAGACACTATGGAAAGTGATCAGGCAGAATGGGAGAAAATATTTACAAATCATATATCTGATAAGGAATTAATATTTAGAGTATATGAAGAATTGTTGGCTGTATATGTTGCATGGGGGGAGGGGGAGGCGGGCAGAGGTAGGAGAATTGCTGTGAGTTCAAGGCCAACCTAGAACTACAGAGTGAGATCTAGGTCAGCCTGGGGTAAAGCGAGACCCTACCTCAAAAAACCTACCAAACAAAAAAGAATCCTTGCAATTTAGTAACAATTAAAAAAATACAATCTAACTTAAAAATGTACCTTAAACATTTCACCAAAAAAGATATGTACATAGTCATTAAACACATAGAAATGTTCACCATCATTAACCATTAAAGAATTCCAAATCAATGCCACTTTCACATACCACTTCACACCCTTTAGGATGGCTGCTAATTACAAAATGGTAAATCACAAGAATTGGCTAGAATAGGGAGAAATCAGAACCTCTGTGCACTGCTGCTTGGGATGTAAAATGTCATGGACAGTGAAAAACAGTGTGGTAGGTCTTCAGAAAATTAGATGTAAAACTGAACAATTATGGTGACAAATAATAACAGTACTATTCACAGTGCTAGTATGTATTTGGTACTTATTAATCCACTTATGGAAATTATATATGACAAATAAATACATATTTTATGACCTTTGTACTTCTTAGGAGAAAATCTACCAAGAAAACTTCTATAAGTAGGTAGTTCCTATATGTATTCATATGCAACACAATAATTTCTTAGTCTAACTATATGATGCTTATGTTTCCTTGAATCCCCTCAGAGATTGAAGAAAATGATGAATTACTTGTTATTGCAAGATCTGTAGTTTTTCTTTTTTTATAATTCCAAAAGAAATTTCAATGATAATCCTGCCATGTAATCTGTAATAATAGAAAATACAAAAATATACTCAAACTGGTACAAAAGATCAATAATTAGATAAATGAGAAGACTTGATAGATAATATCAAGGTATGTCTTTGCTTTTATGACAAATAAAATACTCTCAGTGATGCAATCATTGCTCTTGCAGTTTATAAAAGTTATTGTTTCTGCATCAAGTTAGAACTAGTACTGAGATTTATAATATTATTTCCCTTGTGAGCACATAAATTATCTTAACATACCGATGCAGTTGCTATTTTACTAAATTAATAATTTCTCACACAATAATTATTTAAAGCAATCTATTTCTAGCATGCTGCATTGTCTTAAGATTTTGAGTAATTTTATTTTAAAATTACTACCAGCCTTTGTTTTTCTGTCATTACACTACCTTTTCTTTTGAGCTTACTTTTTAAACATAAGATATATAGAGCACAAAATTAAAGTGTTTCCAATGAACTCGGAAAAATAGCTTAAAAGTAAAACACCCTGAGTGTTGCCCGTAAGACTGAATGTACAGGGCTATACCTAGGAGCTTCTGCTTTTACATTTGAGATTTATGCTAACCAAGAGCCAGTTACTCATCCCCCAAACTACTGATGTAATCTGTACTAAACAAAAATAATAATTATAATTTATTACATAAAATAGGAAATATGAGTACAAAGGTTAGGCTTTGATTCTATGGAAGCTAAGTCAAAATTCTTGAAAAAAATAGTTGCTGAAAACTTAAGTTGCACCTAGGCGAAGCAACTATAGCTCCAAGGCTGTCAGAAAGAGTCTACACTCACATGCCTGCTCCACATCATAAAAGGGAAGCCATGAAATTGAGGAAAATGCAAATGAGATGATGATTGTTACAGTCAGTTTCTCCTTGCTACATAAAACACCCAACCAGAAGCAGCTTGTAGGAGGAAAGTGTTTATTTTGGCTTTACAGACTGGAGGAGAAGCTCCATGATGGCAGGGAAAGCTGTGGCATGAGCCAAGGCTGGACATCACCTCCTGGTCAGCATCAGGTGGACAACAGCAGCAGGAGACTATGTTACACACTGGCAAGGAGAAGCTGGCTATAACATCCACAAGCCCACCCCCAACACGCCTCCAACAAGGTTTCAATTCCAAAATTGTCATCAGTTGGGGAACAAGCATTTAGAACACATAAGTTTATGGAAGACACCTGAATCAAACCATCACAATGACATATGGGAAAAATGTACAACTCCAACCAGGGACCACTGAACATTTGCTGGATGAATCGATAAAATACAAGAGTTAGGCTTAAAATGTTACATAGTATTCATATTATTGTCCCCTTTGCTTCATTTTTTGATAGGCTAATCAACATCAGTGAAGATGTCAACAGAGCCTTCACTGTACTCCACACAGTTTAAATAAAGGGACTGGCTGCTTTAGTGTGGTGATAGTACTCTCATTTGTGAGCAGAGCAGTAAAGAGCATGGATGTGCCACAATTTTTTAAAATTATGAATTATTGCACTTATTTATGGAGAAATCATAATTCATGAGGTTTATTTAGGGGAAAGTGATACCTCAGAAAAGGCTGGAACAGTTCCACACACATATGGAAGATTGGACATAAAAGCCTCTTCAAATAACAGAACAGAGAGTATTAAGAAATAGTGAAGGATTCAGGGCTGGAGAAATGGCTCAGCAGTTAAGAGGTTTGCCTGAAAGCCTATCGACTGGGATTCAATTCCCTAGTACCCATGTAAAGCCAGATGCACAAAGTGGCATATGCACCCATTCTCCCCCCCCTCTCTCTTTCTCTCTCTCTCCTCTTTCTGCTTGCAAATAAATAAATAAAAATACTTTTAAAAAAGGAATAGTGAAGGATTCAGAGATTAAAGATAAATCTTACATATAATCAAAGTGAGAGGGTACCCCCAAAGCATGACACAGCTAGAAGGCAAGAAAAAAAATACCCAAGCCAAATTAATATTTTCCCCTTCCCAGCAAGGCTTGACCCAGCCAGGCTGGAAAGGGGGACCAACTCACGTGTATGCTCAGTCCAGGTCACAGAGGAAAAGGAAGAGAAGAGCCTATCATGAAAAATTTTAATAGTATAAGACTTATGATATTTTGTATACAAACAATGCAAGTATAGAGTAGAAGTGGCTAACATCTTAAAATATTCATTTAAATTAATATTGGCATAAAGTGATATAATATGAAATTAATCACTATTTTTCTTACCATTAAAAATTTTAAATTCCATTATAAAACTTGATTTTTTAATTTTTATTCTGGTTGAGGGATTACTATTTTAACAGAAGATGGAAGTGGGGTACAAATGTAATGATTTGTAATTTCATGCCTTCTAGGAATAAGACTATCTATATGGAACTTCTCCTGGATCTGTAATTTTAATAAATCCCTTCCTCTCATAACTATGTCTGGTTTGGAGGTTCATCCCAGCAGTGTGTGGCTGACTACAGCAGATCTGGTACCAGAAGTGGGGTGATACGGCTGAGATGATTCTAGCCATGTGGTTTTTGGTCTTCTGGAAATGTGTGCTGGAGAAATGAACATGGATTTGGTACTTGAAACTGAAGTGGTAAGCCACATTTTTCAGACTAATTCTGGTGAGAGTTTGAAAATGTTGAGTGCAGAGAGTTACATTTGGAGGCTTGGCTTATAAACTTTCAAAGGGAAAGAAAAGACTACAGAGAACTTTATTGGAATTGTGTTACTATACTAAGGGTTGGATGGGTTTTATTGCCCATGCCCAAAGGGTTTGACCAAGGTTGAATTTAAGTAATGGACTGATGTGCTTAGCTAACAATATGAGACTGAAAATTTAAGATTTAATGTTGGAAAAATTCAAGCAAGTTTAATTCCCTGGCACAGAGACTGGCTTTAGGTTACTGAAGCTGCTATTGTCAACACATGAGCAATCCTAAAGAAGATAGCCCAACTTTTTCACATTGAAACCATGGAGAGATGCCTGAGGTCATTGCACCTAGGAAAGACTAAATGATAGAGTTTGCAAACTCTTTTGAAAGGAAATAGCTGCAAGGAAGGAACCTGCTTTTCAAGGTCATGTTTATCTTGTTTCTGAATTAACAACATAGCTGTGTCCTACATACCTGGTATTGCTTTTGGAAGCATGAACAATTCATGTGTAGAATGGGACATAAAGTGCACATGGTTCCAGAAACCACTGCTGAGATGCAATATATTGATCAGGGCCTGCTAGTGTTAATGTAATAAAACCTAACTGTCTCTCTAAGCTGGCCCAGCTATGTCTCATTGGTATGGGGTATTTCCACTTCACAGTCTTTCCTTGTTATGCCTCATAGCAGTTGGAAATGTTTGCTCTGCGCCATTATATGTTAATGTTAGTAACTTGTTTTGATTTTACTGAAGTCACAGGTAAGACAATATTAAGTCTCAGATAAGACGTGATACTTTGGAACAGCCTTAAAGTTGATAAATACTGTGGGACCTTTAAGTTTAGACAAACATAATATACAATGTGATATGGTTACAAATCTATTGGAGGCCAGGGGCAGATTGTGGTAGTTTGAGTGGATGTCCCCAATAGATTCAAGAGTTTATTAAAGTTTTTCTCCAGCTGCCTGACTGGAGGAGGTGTCACCTTGGCCTGGTGGGATTCTAGGCTTTAGTCCTAAGGTGTTTATGGGGTGGATCTGGAATTTCATCCATACCTATGCAAAGAACAGTCTGAGCTCAAGCTGAAGTTCCTTTGGTTTGCCTGTTTAAGTGTACTTGCCTGCTTTTGGAGGTGCTGGTGATGGATTTTTCTTTCTCTGCTTGGACCTGAGGAAGGGGGCCAGCCTCTTTCACCATTATGGCACTTCCCCTGGATCTTTAACTTTAATAAATCCCTTCCTCCCATAACTGTGTCTAGTTTGGAGGTTCATCTCAGCAGCGTGTGGCTGACTACAATAATATACTTGATAAATAATCATTTAAAAATACATTTTATAGCCTTGCTGAGGAATGATTGGCATATAACAAAGGACCTATTTAAAATGCAGATTTTACATGTTTTAACCTAAGTAGACATCAAGAAACTATCAACTGGTGTTCAGGAGGCTGTGAGAGAGGATCATGAGTTTGAGGCTAGCCTGGGCTACATAGTGAGTTCCAGGCAGGTCTGGGCTATATAGAAAGACTGTTTTCAAACATAGCAAAAATGAAAACAATCCTACCAAGTTTCTCAAGTGGTTGTATACCCCCACCCTCAGACTGCCTGCTGTTCTGCTTTCTTGCTGATGGTCTGTCTGTTCTGCCTTTGTAAGTACTCTACTGGGTACCTGCTGCAATGCCACTGCAGTTTTCATTACCATTTCTCACTGGTGATGTTGAGGAACTTCTCTCATGCTTATTGGTTATCAATACTTTTTTTAAATGTAATCATGTTATTTTAAAAAATACTTTATTTATTCATTTTCAAGCACAGAGAGAGAGAGAGAGAGAGAGAGAGAGAGAGAGAGAGAGAGAACCAGGGCCACCACCTCGTGGGTCTGGCTTATGTGGGTCCTGGGGAATTGAACCCAGGGCCTTAGGCACTGGAGGCAAGTGCCTTAACCACTGAGCCATCTCTCCAGCCCCA